>VDFB02186323.1:35678-101084 GCA_007258455.2 Sequoia sempervirens
ATATTTCTTGACCATGAGCCCACAACCTTTGTCTGGTGTGAGCGCCTCATGTCCCGTGATCGTCACATGCTCGAAAACCAGCTCATTACCGCCCAGTGAGGGCAAGAAGCCGAGACATAGAAAATAACCCACAAATAAGAGAAATTTTATTATTCAGAAAATGAAGCTTCTTACATGCAGAGGATCTCAAATCCCCAAGTTCTACAACGCATGCAAGTTACAGACAGCTACAAAATAACCCTTTCGCAATATGCGAGCTTGTCCCCAAAAAGTTACCCAAAAATTAGAAACCTGCCCATAAATAGAGATCCTCATTAGTTTGGAGCCAAAACAACATTCAAATTTGAGTTTAGGCGGTTTGACACTGAAAATTTACAACATGAAGTTCAAATTTCAAAAGAACATTTGCAATTGTATCTTCTAGAAAGTGCGCCAACTTCCTAAGGCCATAACTTTTGATCTGGGACTCCAATTCTCGAGCCGTTTGAACCGTTGGAAAGGTCTCGAAGTCAATAACGCACTTGAAATTGGCTATGCCAATTTTGGCAAGTTTTGGGGCCGTTTTGGAAACTCGAAGTGCCTCAAATCTAACTCAGAAGATTTTCAGGTGCAAATACGGAAAACTAAAATTACAATATCTTTCAACCCAGGAATAGAAAATAAAAACCGTAAATTGGGAATTTCATTATGATGAAAAGGGTATCCAAAAATGTAAAAATATCTAAAAACTGAGAAACTTGAAATTTAACTATTTTTGGGTGATGCAAGATTTCCCTTACACCACTGGATGCTCCTGCATCAAGAAGCTAAAAGGGATACCAAAGAGGAAGCTAAAAAAATAGCAACAAACATGATTTATGGCCTCCTTGTCCATAGACTATCAAACATCTTGCATATGTTGGAAGATGCTTGGATTGGATACAACTTCAAGAATGCTTATGTTAAGAACATGTAGTTACATACAAGCTTATAACCTACTTTGAGTACCTAGATACCAAGGGAAGCTTCCATAATGGATATTATTAAGATGACCAAATTTGATAATAATGCTCCTAAGGAAATTGCACAGGTCATTGAAATCATTGGGTTGTTGGGAGAAATTTCAAAATTTTAATCAAGCCTAGACATGCAATTAAAAGGAAAATTAAAAATGTTTGAAATCATAGAGCAGGGAGTGATTCCAAGTATATTGGATAAGTTTGGAACCATCAAATCTCTAGAGGTGTGGAAGGATGAGTTTGGAAACATTATTCCATCAATGTCTTCATTTATTTGTTCTAGTGGCATGTTTGATTTGACTTTGCTGAATAATTCAATTGATAAATTATTCCAATTTGAATCCAATCTGGATACTTTCACCAAGGAAGCAAAGACTGTTATGGATGCTAGATACAATATCCATAATAATAAGGTGTATAAAGTATTGGATTTCCAATGGCATTTAGAAGAGGTGTATAATACTTAGCTTGAAAATTATTGTGAATATCTAGTCACATCTTTTGGAATTATTATTTTGTTTTGTTCTCTCTTACTAGGTGTTGATGTGTCATCTTTTTATCTTTATTCGGTAGTGTTGATGGTGTTTTATGCACAACAACTCAGACAGAATATGATATCTTATCTCTCTTGAAAGGAAAATCTCTATCAACAAGACTTAAGAGATAACCCCAAGGTCTCTAATGTCAGGTCTTGACAAATGCAGTGAAACAACTCAGAGATAATCTGAATATTGCTAGTAATCACAAAGGGATCTTACAAACAAATACTGGATCTTTAAACTCATCAAATTTTGTAATGTATTGATACTTGAAATCCTAAATCTAACTCAGATAATAAAGAAATAGCAAAAGATAAGGGTTATGAGAGATTCTAAACTAACTCCTAAGATCAATCACAACAATGATGAATGCTACAAATGGACAGATCCCCAATAAAACCGATCCCTACTTGATCAAGGACAAGCCCACAACTCCACAAAAATGGTGCAATCTTCTAAGGAAACTAAAGATTTTTCAGAATATGAATATTCATTCACATACCCACTAACTAGCGCAATGTAAACAAGCATCCATAGTTGAACTCAACATAATATGTGGCCCAGAATAACTTTACACAAAAATATACAATCAACAAATTGCCAAAAGTATGGACTAGAGATCGATCAACATGATTCACATTTCACCATTATCATGAGAGAACTGAAACTAACATATAACATTGAGACTTGAGAACAAGAGACCATAAACTTTCAAAGACAAATACAAAGTTTTCCAAATCAACAACTTAGTTGCATTACTTCTCCAGTATTACATAACAATTTCAAGTCTCTCCTCTCCTACAGCTACATACTTCTCCTAACTTAGCCAATTTTGGCTTTCTACAACTTCTAATCAACTATTCTCTAACCCGCTACAAATGAGAAGGCACTGGCCTTTTATAAAAAAATACATTTTGAATCAATGGCCATGATTAAATAAACCCAACGGCTGAATTCAATCCTCCAGAAACCCTAGGAAGTTACATTAGGTTTTATATGCTTGGTACATCTTCAACCAATCAGCATATTTGTTGTGCAGTCCTCGCACACACGCCCCGCTGAAGGCAGGGACCCTCTTTCACTTTGGCTTTGGTGCCTTGGCCCTTTCATTTTGAGGTTTTATCTTACTTTGGCATGTGATTAAATGTTTATTTTGATTGCCTAAGTGATCCCCCTAAGTTATTCATTGAAGATCTTTAGTTTTGAGCTAAGTTCGGGCTTTCACTGAAGTTCAGGACTTTCCACCCCGACTGGATTTTCCCAGGTCTTGCTTGGACTCCAGCTGCACATTGTCGTTCAGAGATTTTCAGTCTTCGCAAAATTCCGTGTGGGCCAGAGTTTTCCGAATTCCATCCTATCGTCGTGTTCTCGGGTGTTTCTGACTGTCTTGTTGATTTCATTTAATGTCCTTTGTACCATCGGCGAATGATGTATTAAACCGATTTTTGAGGTCTTTTGTGCCATTATGCTTTGTTGTTTGCCATCGATTGAGCTGCGGAGTGCATTCTTGTGAGTGTTTGATTGGCTTTGAGGTGTGAAGTTTGAATTGCTTGGTTTAAGTGGCAATTTCTAGTGCATTCCTACCGTTGTTCTTTGTGGATGCCATTGAATTCGCGTTTGCTACTTTTGAGATTGATTTCTGCTTCACAAATGGTATGTATTCATTTTCCTTAATTTTAATTATTGATTTCCGATAACACTTTGATGTTATAGAGCTTATTGGGGTTTGAATTCTTGAATGTTTAATCATTTTAGTGGTTAGGGCTGCCCAACATTGCTTCATTTATCATCTCTCAAGTGAATTTTGAGGTCCTTTTTTATTTGCATTTTGATGTATCTTGCTTGAGAGTTGTGAGTAATCCCCTAGTGATCACTTAGCGGTTGAAATGATTGAGTTTTGAGCTAGTTTGTGTGTTAATGGTGGATGTATAGGGTTTGAAACTTAGGGCATCACCATTTATCTTTAGTATGCTCTAGAATTGGCCTAGAGTTCTAAGAAAATCCATGGAGAGCCCGTACCAAACTTGTCTTGAGCCTAAATCTTTGAAATTCATGATCAATCTGATGGTTTTGGTGAAATCATGATTTAACGTCAATGTTCGGGTTTCGTAGTCACCTAGGGATTTTCCACCCCTAGTGGATTTTCTCGATCTCCTCCGTCTTTATGGAATCTGCTATCATTTTCAAAGTTTTACATATTCTGTGGATTTCTGTTGACCTTGGATTTTCCCGAAGTTCTGTGTCGCCTAGATTTTTTAAAGTTTACGAAGTGTCTCTGCCTTCACGGAAATCCGTCTCCTGTGGATTTTCCCACAATCTAATGGAATATGAAGGAATTTGAGATAACATGATGTGTTAACGGATGATTATGCCTTTTATGATTGTTTCTTTCTATATTTAGATCTCCCAATGCTTTTTATTGATTAATAATGATTGGATTGAATTGATAACTAGTGTTTTCATGATTATTCCATTGGAATCCGTCTAGCCTGGAATTCCCCGAATTTCCTCCCTAGATTAGATTCTGTAGATGGTCCTGAAACCCAAAATTTGTCATGATCATTTTATATGAGATTTAATAACACCTTGATTATATGAGGTTCATCCTAACAATGTTTTGATGGATTAACATGGCCTTCCTATGATTTTTACTATGATTTCCTTGTTGAGTGTAGGTTGAATCTAGTAAGACAGTGGAGGGATCCTCAATATCTGAGGTAGAAAAAATTAAAATGGACATTAAGAGCAAGATCCCTGAGAGTAAGATCACATCAATTTGGTCAGAGGTGACCGATACAAATGCTGGATTGTGGGATTATGAAGAGTTTAAAGAAACAATGGCAGTTGAGGATCTTCCCTTGGTGGCTAGAAGAATGAAGGAATCAGGTTTGTCACATGTAGTAGGTTTTCCTTCCACAGTCTGGTGCTATGAGCTTGTCCTCGAATGTGCAAGGCACTATGACCAAGATAAACAAAGAATTATTGGTCCACAAGGCTGGGTGGTAGCAAATTTGAATCTGATTTCCATTGCTCAAACTTTCGATATGCAGGATTGGTCTCATGTGGTGGCATTTAACATGGAGGCAGCTAAGGGGTTCTATGAAGAACAAACTGTAAAATCTCAACAACTCAATAATTGTTGGCTGGAGAAGCCAAAGTCTTACTATTCCAAACTGCCTAAAAAACTATTCAGGGAAAAATTCAAGAAAGAATACTATGATGCCATCACATTGCTCAGCAAGGTGGTTGGATTGAGAAATGCAGGTGTGTTTGAGAATTGGATGTGCCACGCTATTGTGAGGATGGAACAAGAGTTGATCGATTATCATTGGGCTGGTGTGATTAGTAGGGTGATCCATGAGCAGTTGTCTAATGTGTTGCAGACCAAGACCTTCACGATGACTTCATATTTGGTCTATGCACTTGCAAGATTCCACCCTTGCATTATTTCAGAAGAAGAAATGAGTACTCTTGGCTTATCTTTCCACTCCAAGAGGTCCAACTTTGATATCATAGGTGAGTCCCAAAAGAGGGCTAGTAGAGAGTATAGCCATAAGGTTGATTTGGAGGACTACTAGGCCAATTGCAGTGATGAATTTGAGGTTAGAAAGAAGAATTTTTCTCGCCTTCCGGTTGAATCGGTCCATTTATACAATGTGAAGGCAGTGCTTGATCAACTTGAAGATGATGGAAACCTGATCCAGGATCATTCTTATGAGGTAGTGAAGGACATGCCGATTGGTGATGTGGATTGGCTAGAGGAAGAGAAGACAGAATTGAAACAATTGATGGATCCGGTCACTAAGTTTACCAGAATATGGCTAAGGCATAAACTATGGGAGTTAGAAAATGAAGGTGTACACTTCACCTATGAGATGATGGGAGATTTAGATCCTCACTTCATTTATGAAGAATCAACTGAACAAGATCCTAAGGGTAAAGGTAAGTTGGACTCCCCTTTCAAAATCAAGATTAAAGCTATTCAGGAGGAGGAAGCCCAAGGAGCAGAAAAGCAAAGAAAGCCAATAGCTAAGAAGAGGAAAAGGACTAAGAGAAGACAAAATTGAAACAATTGATGGATCCGGTCACTAAGTTTACCAGAATATGGCTAAGGCATAAACTATGGGAGTTAGAAAATGAAGGTGTACACTTCACCTATAAGATGATGGGAGATTTAGATCCTCACTTCATTTATGAAGAATCAACTGAACAAGATCCTAAGGGTAAAGGTAAGTTGGACTCCCCTTTCAAAATCAAGATTAAAGCTATTCAGGAGGAGGAAGCCCAAGGAACAGAAAAGCAAAGAAAGCCAATAGCTAAGAAGAGGAAAAGGACTAAGAAGTCTAAACAAAAAGAAATGGAAAAGAAAAATCTTGAGATTGATGTTCCTGTGCCCAAAAGGAGAAGAGTCCTAAAACTGTCACAAAAGGCAAGCTCAAAAGTAGGAGAGGAAGAAGTTACTCCACCGGTGGTAAATGTACAAAGTTCAGAAAAGAACGCACGGGTGTACACAAGGAGGTCTAGAACTCCTTCTCCCAAGGATAGTGTGCCTAAAATAGACCTTCCTCTAGTTACTTCTCATGAGGAGCAGCATGATGATGTTCCTTCCCCCCATGAAGCTCAAAGAAAACCAGGTGAGTCAGAAAATGTTGAAGATCATTTGGATACTGAAGGAGAGGAATTTCATGAGGGAGAACTTTATAGTGCAGAGGCAGAAATTGATAAGGTAATGAAGTCTCCCTTGGTTGCATATGCAGAGTCACCCGTTGGAACTGAAGAGGTCAAATCCCCTCCAAGAGAAGAGGAAATATTGAAGGTTCCATCACCTGAGCATAAGGAAGAACATGCTGAAGAAAAGGGGAACATGGTAGATGAATCTCCTGAAAAATAGAATTTGAGTGAAGAAGCACCTAAGGATCAGCAGGAGGAAATGGGACAAAGTGAAGTGCAGTTGGAGTCCACTATCCCTAATTGGTTGGACAAGGAGATAAGGAGAAAATAGGTTGTTGTGGAAGATACTCCACCGAATTGGGATGAGCTGCTAGCCAAGATTGGAAAGGATAAAGGAATAAAGAAGGCTAGGGTTATTTCAAGGATTGAAAGAGATGAGGCAAGCAATAGAGTTGTTCATATTGCAACCCCTGCCCTTGATAAAAATAGAGATGATGTGGCTGGAAAGGACTATAATGTTCAGACTTTCAATTTAGGTCCTACATCCGTTGAACAAGATATTGAAGATTATCAGGGTTCTAGTGCAGTCATCTTGGGCAGATTGAGGAAGGAAATAAAGACTAAGCAAGAGTTGAAAAAGGAAAATGAGAATCTCAGGAAATTCTTGGAGGATCTGATGAAACCCTTGCAATCTATTAACCCCTCCGCTTCTGCTGCAAAACCTTTACCTCAAGAGACCATCACCGAGATTGAAAACATGAAGGCTTCCACTCTTGCCACTGCAAATTGGTTGCAAGGGGTGTGAACCAAAGGTAATGAGGTCGTTAAAGATATTTTTTCAACTGGGAAAGATGTTGTAAGGACAAATGATTGGTTGAAGGAGGTATTAGCACAGGATAAAGAAGATACAGATCTCTTGCTACAGAAAACTAAAACCATCATGGAGTACACCTGGGAGAAGCTAGTAAGTGATAAAATTCTCCCTTCCTCCAGAGCTGCTGAACCTTGGGAGTGGTTTGAGGCACTACAAATTAGGCAAAAGGTTTTGAAAAATATCTATAAACAGAGGAGGTAGATTGATGATACCCTAGCTGGTGTTTATAATGGATCCATTGCTTTCTTTGAGATTATGACAGGAAGAAGGAATATTTCCCCTAAGTATTTGAGTTTGGAACAGTTGAGAAGATGGTGGCAGGATGTTTATACTCCGAATAGTGATGATTCCATTTGTGAGTACTAGTTGGATGATGCAGTCACCTACCTTGCTGTTATTGAAAAATATATGACATATAAGGTGGATTGGGATAAGTCAGTAAAGCAATCAAGGGAAGAAATTGCATCAATTGAAAGGCAACTTAGGGTTTTCCGTTTGCCTCATGTGTCCAACTTGGATAGGGTGCTTTTGAAAGTTCATGAAATGCTAAATCGGAATAAAGACAAAGGGGAAGGTAGTTAATGATTGGCTACATCGAGATTTGTGCTTCCCTATTATTTTTCCATGCATTGGAGATCCTAGGCTGACCTGGATGAAGTTCATGCATTTAATGCATATTTATCTCATTTTGAATATCTCTTGGCTCACTTGTTGTGCCTAATTATTATTGTAAAATCCTGTCTAGGCCGACATGTTTTGGGGGTTCTATAAATATGGAATTTTTCCTCACTTGCAAGGGTTAAGATATAGAAAAAGACAAATAGAGAGATAGCCAGTTAGAGAGAATTAAGTAGAGCAAGAGTTAGCAAGTAGTTGTTCTCAAGCAAATATTGTAACATAAAGCTGGAATTGTTGCTACAATGGATAATTTGATACAAGTAATGACATTGTGATTTGGTGCCATACTTTTGTTTCTCTTATCTTGCATGGTTCTTGTTATTCTATCTTTAGAATTGCTTTCAAGAAAATTGATATTTAGAATTAGATTTGATTCAATGATGTTTATTGTTTGATATTTGAAGTGTTGCAGTGATCCCTGGTCCATACTTTTCGCAACCAACTGATTGGTAGTTGCTTTGCAAAGTTAGCCTGAACCTTTATATTCATTGTGCTTAGTTCAATTGTGAGGGTTTATTCATTTCAATTGCAATAGGGTTGTTTGAATGAATGTTCATGATCTAAAAATCTTAACACCTTAGAAGATTGCACTATTTTTTATAAGATTGCACATTCATTTGGGTCAAGTAGAAATTAGTTTTGAGGGATTGGTCCATTTCAAGCGTTTGTCATTTGCATTGTTAATCTTAGGTTTAGCGTTAGATCTAGAAATCTCTTTGAAACCCTTATCTTTTGTTATTTATTTGATCATTGGATTAAATTTAGGAATGAAGTATCATCATATTGCTAGATATGAAAAATTGAGATTCAGTATTTTGCTTGTAAGGTCCCATTGTGATTACCAACATTTTCACATTTATCACTAAGTTGTTTATGTATTGTCAAGACCTGACATTAGAGACCGTGGGGTTATCTCCTGAGGCTTGCTGGTAGAGATTTACCTTTCAAGAGAGATAGGATACTATATTCTGTCTGAGTTGTTGTTGTGCAGAAAAAATCATCAACAGATTGGCGCTAGAAGGAGGGCCTGAATAGGCAAGCTGGATCGATTTTTGAACACCATCTCTCCTAAAAGATTCATAAGAAGAACCAGATCTGCTCCAAGAGAAGAAGAATTTCAAGAATTACCAAACCCTACTAGGTCTATAAGGGCCAACAGAAGGGGAGAATCATCATCATCCCATCCACCTCCGTCATCTCCATCATCCCCATCTTCATCAGGTTCATCTTCATCTGAGTCTAAGGACATCCCCATTCCACAACCTCAACCAGTCATAAATCAACCATTACCACCCCCACCTCCACCAATGGCTTTCCTGGCTAATAACCCATCTCCATTCAGTTTCACTATTTACAATGTCATGCCCAAGAACCCTAAACACTTTTGTTCAAAGTTCCATGTGAATGATCCCAATAGAACTGTTGAAGAACACATTAGGATCTTTCAGACTGGCCTTAAGGATAGAGGGATAAACCATGAGGATGTAGCATGCATACTTTTCCCTTATTCGTTGGGAGAGGATGCATTCTATTGGTACAATCATTTACCTGTTGGGTCTATCCAACATTGGACTGAGCTAGAGGCCGTATTCTTGCAGAAGTTTCAAATTCCCATCAGCCCCAATGAGCTTTATATTCAATTTACTAATGTTAAGAGAGAGATCAATGAGCCTATAGTGTCCTTCAACAATAGGTTTCATCGTGCCTATACCAGACTGCAGGCTCCTTATGTTGTTGATGAGCCTACTACTCTAGAAGTCTATTATGAGGTACTGGACAGTTTGACAACTACCTTTATGAAGTGGAGGAATAATCCTCTTGATAATCTACTTGATGCATATGCAGAGGCTGTGAAAGTTAGCCCTACTTTAAGGCAACATTTGTCTGGGCCTTTACCCTCATTAGGACCCGTTACTCACCCAGGAGAAGTTCCAGTTCTCAACCAGGCTCTTGCTAACCATACTCCGATTATGAATCCAGTACCTCAGTTACCTCTGGTCTCTCACCCAGGACCTCCTGTGAGACAAGCTCCACCTGCAATTAGCTATCCTCAGCAAAATGTGAATCAGCCTCTACATCCATAGCCTCAGGCTAGCTATCCCCCATATCTGTAGAATTTTGAAGTTCTAAACTAATCACTGAATGCCAATGATGTAGTAGGATACCCTCAGAATAATGCAAATCAACCTCCATATAGTAGTCCTGACAAGGAGAGACTGGATGAATCATCTGAACAAGTAAAGAAGCTGAATATGGAGGTGACTTACTTGAGGAACCAAAACAACCAGTTGCAAGCTGCTTAGAGAAATATGTAGTCCAATTAGAACAGAGAAAATCCATAAGGAAAACACTTTGATAGAAGGAAAAATCATGAAAGAGGATACAATAATGAAAGGGGATACAATAATGAAAGAGGATATAACCAGGACATAGGGTATAACAATGATCGAGGATTTAATAATGACAGAGGGTATAATAATTAAAGAAGACAGAACTATGATAAAGGACAGTCCTTAGGCCAGAACTTTGATAGAGGGCAATGTGGTGGACAAGGGTTTGATAGGAGGTAGCCACCAGGATAGAACAAGACTTGGAACACGGGGCCTAACAATGGAGGAGTCCCCACCTCATTGGATCAACCAATGAGTCAGCTTGTCAATCAGCCAGTTAATCAAGAGAAGCCTCCTAGAGGTGTATATTTAGTTGAGGCCGCTTTATCAGAATGGTGTAGGCTCCATAAAATGAGTCAACATTCTGAGTTAGATTGTCAAGAATTCCAAATAGTAGCCTCAATTTTCTAGTATGAAGTGGAGAACAATGCAGACAGTCAGGAAATAGTTCCATCTACTCCTTATGATTCACTAGTGTTGGTACTGAATCATGCTCCTTTTCGGCAAAGTAAAGAGAATGTACCTAAAGAGGAATCTGACTAGTTGAAAGAAGAGGCAGACTAGGTATGTAATGGGGATGAAATTACACAGTTATTTGATGAGAATCTAGTGAATGATAATGGTCCCAGAGATGAAGAGGAGGCTTATGTTGAAGAAGTATAGACCTTTCAGAGACTGGTCAAGAAGTATGACTTGAGGGAATTGCCACATAGACGTCCCCAGGCTAGAGGCCCCATCACTACTTCCATTCCACTGAACAATTTCAACACGCCTCCAGATCCTAATGCTAGCAATAATCCATCATTGCCTCAGGTGTCTAGGAAATATTTATCTCAAGATCAAGGACATATGGACCTGCCAAAAGGGAGAAGTGTTGATGCAAACAAGGACAAGGTGATGGAATACCCGAAGGAGACCCCTGCTGATCTAAGTGAGGAACAATTAGCCCTGTATGTTGCTGAAGAACTCAGAAAATTACAGGTAAGTCTATCTGCATTTGAATTATTGAGAGTTCCAACCATTAGGAATGTAGTTTTAGGAGCTTATAATGTAAATTCCATGTCACAAGATAAGTCAGTTAGTGTAAGTGTCAATAAGGCTTCTAGTTCTCAGTCAGTAGGAAGGAAAAATCAGATTCATAATCAAGTCCATATGCCTCCTGGAGATAAGGGAAAAGAGAAAGATAAAACTCAAGTCACTCAAGTGGATACTCCCTTAACCCTATTTTAGGGAAAGACAGATACTCCTCCATTCCTCATTTATGTTCGCATATTTGGTAGGAATTTGCATAATTGTTTACTGGATTCTAGTGCTTCAACCAATGTTATGCCCTTCGGTGTCTATAGAGCTATGGGTATTACTCCTGCTGACTCACAAAAGAAAGTTACACAATTGGATAGGAATGAAGTAAATGTCATAGGGGAGTTAAATATGATTCATATGCAAGTTGCTTCTTATCCTAGAATTCAACAGGATATCAATATACAGGTGGCAGACATACCTGATGCTTATGGCTTAATTCTGGGAAGAGATTTCACTAGAGCCTTGAATGGATATGTCTCAACTGATCACTCTCATATGTGGCTTCCTTGGAAGGGAGTGCCAAACCATATTAGAATTGAAAGAGAACCCAGAAAGAAGTACATGATCACAAAATATCAGAAAACCTCAAATAAAATTTTGATATCAAAAGTAAGTATGGGAAATTATATGCTTGCAACTCCTTTTGAGGAGTCAGATGTAGAGGAAGTTCTTATGTTCCACACAACACCTGTTGACCTTACAGCAAAATCTAGTGGTACTGAAGCCTTAGTGGAACCAGTTGAAGATGATGATGATCTAGAAGAGAGCTAGTTGGGTTTGCTAGATAATTTTTAGGAGTTCATTCAGAAGTGCATTGAAGATCAGGTTCAGTTAGGAAGAGGAATGAATGTTGGAGAACTACTTTTTCCCAATTGGTGCAGGGTGCATAATGCTTCCCATTCAGAACTTGACTGTTGCTTGTGTCAGGCTGCAATGGAACAAATACATAAATGTATCAACCCCACTCTAGCAGTCAAATTTGATATCCAGGATGTCCAAGAAGATCCCAAAGGGAAAAGAGTGATGTTTTCTGAAGAACCATCTAGTAGCAATAGTGCAAGTGAAAAAGCAAAGAAGCCTGCAGTTGCTGGCTGCTGGACTTTAAGATTCGATGGGTCCAAATCAAAGCAAGGAGTTGGGGCTGAATTTGAGCTAATTAGTCCAAGAGGTAAGACATTTTTTTCTTCTCATAGACTTCAATTTCATTGTACGAATAATGTAGCAGAATATGAGGCTTTGGTTCATGGATTGTTAATGGTGTTAAAGAAAAAGGTTAAGATCTTGCAAGTTTTTGGGGATTCTGAGTTAGTAGTCAAGCAAGTTAGGAGACAATACTCTTGTCATGACAGAAGAATGACCAACTATAGACACAGAGTATGGGATCTCATTGAAGGATTTTATGCCTTCAACATTCAGTTGATTCCATGAAGTAAGAACTAGACAATTGACTCTCTTGCTCAGGCAGCTAGTACCTTGCAACCTCTGTCTCTTTTGGGATTAAAGAAGTTTACAATGGAATTGACCCCAGTACCTTCAGTACCTAACAATGTCACCAACTTCCAAGTTTTTGAAGATGACAAGCATATCTTAGATTTTATCACAAATACAGATGTTTTTACTTCTCAAATTATTGATGAAACAAAACTTCAAGAAGTAGAGATGGATTTGGAAGGGGTAATCAATTTGAAGACCAATACAATTCCCAGAGGAATGGTACAATTAGAGAGAATCTTTGATCTGGATAAGGTCAGGGATCAGGAACAAGATGCCAGGAAGGAGTCCATTAGTGGACAATGTGATAAATATAATATGGGATCTCAAGATGATGTCAAAAATATTTTTATTGGTAAAGTATGCACTCCAGAAGAAAGAAGAGGAATAATCGATGCATTACATAGATATCTAGATGTGATAGCCTGGAGTTATGAGGACTTAAAGACTTATGATACATCAATCATAACCCATACTATCCCTCTCAATCTAGGAGTAAAACCTTTTAGATAGAGGAAAAGGCCCATCAATGCCTTATTGGAACCCATAATACAGAAGGAAGTGCATAAATTGTCATCTGCAAGAATCATATTTCCGGTCAAACACTCAACTTGGGTTGCAAACCTGGTTCTAGTGCGAAAGAAAAATGGTGAAATCAGACTATGCGTAGATTTCAGGAACCTAAATAGAGCATCATAGAAGGATAATTATCCAGTACCCTCACTAGATGAAGTGCTCCAGATTGTCAACGGATCTCAGATGATGTCCTTCTTGGATGGTTATTCAGGATACAACTAGGTCATGGTGCAGTCTGAGGACAGACACAAGACTACTTTTACCACCAAGTGGGGCACTTTTACATACAGGAGGATGCCCTTTGGCTTGATTAATGCTGGAGCCACATTCCAAAGAGCCATGGACATTGCCTTTAAAGACATAATTGGTAAGTGTATAATCATTTATATGGATGATTTGACAGTCTTTTCAAAGAAGAGAGGTGATCATATCTCAGATTTGTGTAAAGTTTTTCAAAAATGTAGAGAGTTTGGGATATCTCTCAATCCATAGAAATGCATCTTTGGCGTTACAGAGGGTAAATTGTTAGGGCATGTTCTCTCTGAGAAAGGAATTGCAATTGATCCAAAATGCATAGAGGCTATTCTCAATATTCCACCACCTGCTAGTAAGAAAGAAATGAAATCATTCTTTGGTAAGATCAACTTTGTGAGGAAGTTCATCACTGGGTTTGTAGAAATAGTTAAGCCACTGAATGCAATGTTGAAGTAGGAGGCCAAGGTTGAATGGAATGCAGAAGCAAAGGAAGCATTTGCAAAGATTAAAAGGGCTATTGTTGAAGCTCTAGTTTTGGTAAGTCCAAACTATGCTAAACTATTTTATATATATTCATATGCTTTTGACCATTCCTGTGCTGCTATGTTAACTCAGAAATTTGATCAAGGCAATGAACATCCTATAGCATTCATGAGTGCACCATTGAAGGATGCAGAGCTGAGATACCCAAATGTGGAAAATCAGGCTTATGCTTTAGTCAGGGCTGTAAAGAAGTTTAGACATTATATCCTCAAAAACAAGATCTTTGCTATAGTTCCTGATCCTACAGTTAAGCTGTTGTTAATGAAAAATGAGTTAGGAGAGCGTAGAGCTAAGTGGGTGACTATGTTATAGGAGTATGACATTGAGATTCAGCCCATGAAGCTGGTAAGAGGGCAAGGGCTTACAAAGACAATAGCAGAGACAGGCCCTGATCTTACAGCCCAGAATTACAATTTAGAAGATGTTTCCCCTGGAGAATGGTATGATGACATCGTCCATTATCTCTTGACTCAAAGATGTCTTGATCATCTTAATGCAGTACAAAGAAGGGAATTGCACTTAAAGAGTGATAGTTTCATGTTGAAAGGAGCATTGATATACAAGAGGAATCATGAGGGTGTTTATTTGAGGTGTCTAGGAAGGGCTGAGTCAGAAAGGGTGATGTTGGAATTTCATGAAAAATATGGTATAGGCCATGGATCAACACCTTCTACATCAAACTAGATTCTGAGAGCTGGTTACTATTGGCCCACACTATTTAAGGATACACACAACCATGTTAGAACTTGTCACATATGTCAGACTGCGGCAGCCAGAGAGAAGTATGCAACACTCCCACTCCAGTCGGTCTTTGAGGTAAAACCTTTTGCACAGTGGGGAATGGAATTCATCAGTCTGATCAATGTGCCTTCCTCTGCAGGTCATAGGTATATCCTTACCGTCACTAATTATTTTACAAGATGGACTAAGGCCCTTGCTTGAAAGCAATGTACTTCAGAGGTGGTAATTAATTTCATCGAATCAGGTATCATTAATTATTTTGGACGTCCTATGTCTTTAGTCTATGATAATGGTCCTGCATTTTCATTTTTGAAGTTCTCTAATTGGACTTTTGATCATGGGATTATCATTAAGTTTGCATCCAACTATTATCCTCAGGGTAATGGTTTGGCTGAGTCATCCAACAAAAATCTCCTGACTATTATTTGCAAACTGTTAGAAAGAAATCCAAAGGATTGGAATACCCAACTCAGATTTGCTCTTTGGGCAGATCGTACAAGACATAATACTTCCATAGGAATATCACCTTACCACCTAGTTTATGGGTTAGAGCCTGTGTTTCCCATTTAGTTGAAAATCCCTACCTTACAGTTCATTAATGACTATTATGATGAGGGAGATAAACATGAGGCCAGACTTGTTGAATTGTTACACCTTGAGGAAAAGAGAGACAAAGCCCTAGAAAACTTTGCTAAACATCAAGGGGTTATCAAGAGATGGTTTGATAAAAGAGACAAAGTAAAAGATTTTAGGATTTCTGACTTGGTTCTTGATTGGGATAAAGCCCATGACCGTAAGGGAGAGCATGGAAAATTTGATAAAATTTGGCTTGGTCCTTACCAGATTTCAGAAATTCTGGGAGATAATGCTTTCCGTTTGAAAACTCTCACTAGAGAGGATATCCCATTGCCTGTCAATGGGAAGTATTTGAAGCATTATTTCTAATCTTGAGCTATTTTCAGCTCTTTTCCTGTATATAGTTAGATTAGGTTTCTTTTCTATTTTGTTTGCTTTTCTTTGGTTAGAGTAGGTGTCCCTTTCTGCTTTGTTTTGTTTTTTTTGGTTAGTGTAGGTTTGCTTTTGGTTTGGTTTGTTTTGCTTTGCTCTTGCTTTGGGGGTTTTCCTATTTTCACCTGGATGTGTTGCACCCGCATGGAAAATATATCATTATCTGGACTGTTTTAAGTATTTTATTAGTGGACTCTAGTCTTGTATCTTGAAAGGATGGTTGACGTCTTTGTTATTGCCAAACAATCTCAATGTTTGATTTATAGAAGACGGGTCACTAGTTTTGATTTGAATTTGAAGTAATTTGAAATCTTATATCTTTCATACATCTTAAGAATCTTGATGTTGTTGTAGGATCCTTGTGAAGTCTTGTCAGGTGAAAAATCCTATTTCTGCTTTAGTGCCACTGTGGTTCTTAGCCCTGAGTGTGAACTTCATTGTTCACAGGTTGAAATGAAAAATGAAACAGAAAAGAATATCAAAAGAAAGAAAAGTGAAATATTGAAAATCAAAAGAATGAATTCAACTTATCAGGGGTATTCGAATATCTCTATCGGGGCTATAGATGCCTAACTAGCAATAGAGCTATTTTTAGGAGAGTCACAACGATAACCTCATCAGGGCTATAGATGCCTAACTGGCAGTGAGGCTCTATCTAGGTTGCTTTTGAAGTTAGAATCTTTACGTAGCTTGATTTGATTAAGCTTGGTTCCTACAGTAGCTTAAGGAAGGAAATGAACCCATAATGCACACACTTGGATTTTCAGTTTATGGAAGGTTCGGTCTATTCTTTGGTTCTGATTCTTTAGTCTTTACATTTTGATTAGTTTGTTTGATAATGGAGATTGAAACCAAAGATTCTGGGTTCTTGATTCCCGTTTGTCATCAAATGCTCTAGAGCATTTTCCTAGAAGAGTCACCATTTGTTGTGCAGTCTTCGCACACACGCCCCGCTGAAGGCAGTGACCCTCTTTCGCTTTGGTTTTGGTGTCTTGGCCCTTTCATTTTGAGGTTTTATCTTACTTTAGCATGTGCTTAAATTTTTATTTTGATTGCCTAAGTGATCCCCCTAAGTTATTCATTGAAGATCTTTAGTTTTGAGCTAAGTTCGGGCTTTCACTGAAGTTTGGGACTTTCCACCCCAGCCGGATTTTCCTGGATCCTTCTCGGACAATGGTTGTGCACTGTCGTTCATAGAATTTCAGTCTTCATGGAATTCTACATGGGCCGGATTTTTCTGGATTCTGTCCTATTGTCGGGTTCCCAAGTTTTTCTGACTGTCTTGTTGATTGCATTTAATGTCCTCTGTACCATTGGCGAACGATGTATTTAACCAATTTTTGAGGTCTTTTGCGCCATTATGCTTTGTTGTTTGTCATCGATTGAGCTGTAGAGTGCATTCTTGTGAGTGTTTGATTGGATTTGAGGCATGAAGTTTGAATTGCTTGGTTTAAGTGGTGATTTATAGTGCATTCCTACCGCTGTTCTTTGTGGATGCCATTGAATTCACGTTTGCTACTTTTGAGATCAATTTCTACTTCAAAAATGGTATGTATTTGTTTAGCTTGCTTTTAATTGTTGATTGCGGATAACGCTTTGATGTTATAGAGCTTATTGGAGTTCAAATTCTTGAATGTTTGATCATTTTCGTGGTTAGGGCTGCCCAGCATTGCTTCATTTATCATCTCTCAAGTGAATTATGAGGTCCTTTGTTTATTTTCATTTTGATTTATCTTGCTTGAGAGTTGTGAGTAATCCCCTAGTGATCACTTAGCGGTTGAAACGATTGAGTTTTGAGCTAGTTTGTGCATTAATGGCAGATTTTCCCGATCTCCTCTGTCTTTCCAAAATCTGTTATCGTATTCAGAGTTTTACATATTTCGCAAATTTTCATTGACCCCCGATTTTCCCAAAGTTCTCTATTGCCTAGATTTTTTGAAGTTTACGAAGTGTCTCTGCCTTCGCAGAAATCCGTCTCCTGCAGATTTTTCCAGAATCTGATGGAATATGAAGGAATTTGAGATAACATGATGTGTTAATGGATGATTATGCCTTTTATGATTGTTTCATGCTATATTTAGATCTCCCAATGCTTTTTATTGATTAATAATGATTGGATTGAATTGCTAACTAGTGTTTTCATGATTATTCTATTGGAATCCGTCTAGCCTGAAAATTCTCAAAATTCCTCCCTGGCTTAGATTCTGCAGATGGTCCTAAAAGCCAAAATTTGTCATGATAATTTTATATGAGATTTAATAACACCTTGATTATATGAGGCTCATCCTAACGGTGTTTTGATGGATTAACATGGCCTTCTTGTGATTTTTACTATGATTTCCTTGTTGAGTGCAGGCTGAATCTAGCAAGACAGTGGAGGGATCCTCAGTATCTGAGGTAGAAAGAATTAAAATGGACATTAAGAGAAAGATCCCTGAGAGTAAGATCACATCAATTTGGTCAGAGGTGACCGATACAAATGTCAGATTGTGGGATTATGAAGAGTTTAAAGAAAGAATGGTAGCTGAGGATCTTCTGTTGGTGGCTAGAAGAATGAAGGAACCGGGTTTGTCACATGTAGCATGTTTTCCTTCCACAGTCCAGTGCTATGAGCTTGTCCTTGAATGTGCAAGGAACTATGACCAAGATACACAGAGAATTATTGGTCCACAAGGTAGTGTGGTAGCAAATCTGAATCCGATTTCCATTGCTCAAACTTTTGATATGCGAGATAGGTCTCATGACATGGCATTTAACATGGAGGTAGCTAAGGGGTTCTATGAAGAATAGACTATAAAATCTCAACAGTTCATTAATTCTTGGTTGGAGAAGCCAAAGTCTCACTATTCCAAACTACCTAAACAACTATTCAAGGCAAAATTCAAGAAGGAATACTATGATGCCATCACATTGCTCAGCAGGGTGGTTGGATTGAGAAATGCAGGTGTGTTTGAGAATTGGATGTGCCACGCTATTGTGAGGATGGAACAAGAGTTGATCGATTATCATTGGGATGGTGTGATTAGCAGGGTGATCCATGAGCAGTTGTCCAATGTGTTGTAGACCAAGACCTTCATGATGACTTCATATTTGGTCTATGCACTTGCAAGATTACACCCTTACAAAGGATTGAGTACTAGGGGAATCTTCATACATGATGTCATTTATGAGGTTTACCCTCAGTTGCATTTGGGAAGTTCAAGCTATAGGAGGGTGAATGATGCATTCACCATGCACATCACTAGATTGCTTTAGGGAGCAGAGCATGTCAGAATTTTAGATCAAGCAAAAGAACTCATCAAGAGGTATGGTGCTTGGTTTATTCAATTCCCAACCTTCTCATACATCTAGGTTGATGGCTGTCAGAGGGCTCCATACAGGCTTCCAAGGTATCTCATTGATCATATCATACTTTTGGAAGTAACTGGGTAGATCTGTGACTTTGATGCCATTGTCAAAAGAGATAAACATAAAATTGGATTTGGTGGAGACTTCGCCTTGAGGATTGGCACTGGAGAGGCATTTCCTTCCATTATTTCTTCACAGGCTTTAGAAGAAGAAATGAGTACTCTTGGCTTATCTTTCCACTCCAAAAGGTCCAAGTTTGATATCACAGGTGAAGCCCAAAAGAGGGCTAGTAGAGAGTATAGCCATAAGGTTGATTTGGAGGACTACTGGGCCAATTCCAGTGATGAATTTGAGGTTAGAAAGAAGAAGTTTTCTCACCTTCTAGTTGAATTGTTCCATTTATACAATGTGAAGGCAGTGCCTAATCAACTTGAAGATGATGGAAACTTGATCCAGGATCATGCTTATGAGGCAGTGAAGGACAGGCCAATTGGTGATGTGGATTGGCTAGAGAAAGAGAAGACAAAACTGAAACAATTGATGGATCTGGTCACTAAGTTTACTAGAATGTGGCTAAGGCATAAACTATGGGAGTTAGAAAATGAAGGTGTATACTGCACCTATGAGTTGATGGGAGATTTAGATCCTCACTCCACTTTTGAAGAATCAACTGAACATGATCCTAAGGGAAAAGGTAAGTTGGACTCCCCTTTCAAAATCAAGATTAAAGGTGTTCATGAGGAGGAAGCCCAAGGAGCAGAAAAGCAGAGAAATCCAATAGCTAATAAGAGGACAAGGACTAAGAAGTCTGAATAGAAAGAAATGGAAAAGCAAAATCTTGAGATTGATGTTCCTGTGCCCAAAAGGAGAAGAGTCCTAAAACTATCACATAAGGAAAGCTCAAAAGTAGGAGAGGAAGAAGTTACTCCACCAGTGGTAAATGTACAAATTTTAGAAGACAAGGCACAGGTGTACACAAGGAGGTCTAGAAATCCTTCTCCCAAGGATAGTGTGCCTAAAACAGACCTTCCTCTAGTTACTTCTCATGAGGAGTAGCATGATGATGTTCCTTCCCCCCATGAAGCTCAAAGAAAACTAGGTGAGTCGGAAAATGTTGAAGATCATCCGAATATTGAAGGAGAGGAATTTCATGAGGGAGAACTTTATAGTGCAGAGGAAAAAATTGATAAGGTAATGAAGTCTCCCTTGGTTGCATATGCAGAGTCACTTGTTGGAACTGAAGAGGTCAAATCCCCTCCAAGAGAAGAGGAAATAGTGAAGGTTCCATCACCTGAGCATAAGGAAGAACATGCTGAAGAAAAGGGGAACAAGGTAGATGAAACTCCTGAAAACTAGAATTTGAGTGAAGAAGCACCTAAGGATCAGCAGGAGGAAATGGAAAAAAGTGAAGTGTAGTTGGAGTCTACTATCCCTGATTGGTTGGACAAGGATATAAGGAGAAAATAGGTTGTTGTGGAAGATACTCCACCAAATTAGGATGAGCTACTAGCCAAGATTGGAAAGGATAAAGGCAAAAAGAAGGCTAGGTTTATTTCAAGGATTGAAAGAGATGAGGCAAGCAATAGAGTTGTTCATATTGCAACCCCTGCCCTTGATAAAAATAGAGATGATGTGGCTGGAAAGGACTATAATGTTCAAACTTTCAATTTAGGGCCTACATCCGTTGAACAAGATATTGAAGATTATCAGGGTTCTAGTGCAGTCATCTTGGGAAGATTGAGGAAGGAAATAAAGACTAAGCAAGAGTTGAAAAAGGAAAATGAGAATCTCAGGAAATTCTTGGAGGATCTGATGAAACCCTTGCAATCTATTAACCCCTCCGCTTCTGCTGCAAAACCTTTACCTCAAGAGACCATCACCGAGATTGAAAACATGAAGGCTTCCACTCTTGCCACTTCAAATTGGTTGCAAGGGGTGCGAACCAAAGGTAATGAGGCCATTAAAGATATTTTTTCAACTGGGAAAGATGTTGTAAGGACAAATGATTGGTTGAAGGAGGTATTAGCATAGGATAAAGAAGATACAGATCTCCTGCTACAAAAAACTAAAACCATCATGGAGTACACCTGGGAGAAGCTAGTAAGTGATAAAATTCTCCCTTCCTCCAGAGCTACTGAACCTTGGGAGTGGTTTGAGGCACTACAAATTAGGCAAAAGGTTTTGAAAAATATCTATAAACAGAGGAGGCAGATTGATGATACCCTAGCTGGTGTTTATAATGGATCCATTGCTTTCTTTGAGATTATGACAGGAAGAAGGAAGATTTCCCCTAAGTATTTGAGTTTGGAATAATTGAGAAGATGGTGGAAGGATGTGTATGCTCCAAACAGTGATGATTTCGTTTCTGAGCACCAGTTGGATGATGCAGCCACCAACCTTGTTGTTACTGGCAAATATATGACATATAAGGTGGATTGGGATAAGTCGGTAAAGCAATCAAGGGAAGAAATTGCATCAATTCAAAGGTGACTTAGGGTTTTTCCTTTGCCTCCTGTGGCCAACATGGATAGGGTGCTTTTAAAAGTTCATGAAATGCTAGATCAGAATAAAGACAAAGGGGAAGGTAGTTAATGATTGGCTACATCGAGATTTTTGCTTCCCTATTATTTTTCCATGTATTGGTCCGAGCTGCATTGGAGATCCCAGGCCGACCTGGATGAAGTTCATGCATTTAATGCATATTTATCTCATTTTGAATATCTCTTGGCCGACTTGTTGTGCCTAATTATTATTGTAAAATCCTATCTAGGCCGACATGTTTTGGGGGTTCTATAAATATGGCATTTTGCCTCATTTGTAAGGGTTAAGATGTAAACATAGACGAATAGAGATATAGCTAGTTAGAGAGAATTAAGTAGAGCAAGAGTTAGCAAGTAGTTGTTCTCAAGCAAATATTGTAATAGAAAGATGGAATTGTTGTGACAGTGGATAATTTGATACAAGTAATGATATTGTGATTTGGTGCCATACTTTTTTTTCTCTTATCTTGCATGGTTCTTGTTATTCTATCTTTAGAATTGCTTTGAGGAAAATCGATATTTAGAATTAGATTTGATTCAATGATGTTTATGGTTTAATATTTGAAGTGTTGCAGTGATCCCTGGTCCATACTTTTCGCAACCAACTGATTGTTAGTTGCTTTGCAAAGTTAGCCTAGACCTTTATATTCATTGTGCTTAGTTCGATTGTGAGGGTTTATTCATTTCAATTGCAATAGGGTTGTTTGAATGAATGTTCATGATCTGAAAATCTTAACACCTTAGAAGATTGCACTATTTTTTATAAGATTGCAGATTTATCTGGGTCAAGTAGAAATCAATTTTGAGGGATTGGTCCATTTCAAGTGTTTGTCATTTGCATTGTTAATCTTAGGTTTAGCATTAGATCTAGAAATATCTTTGAAACCCTTATCTTTTTTTATTTCTTTGATTATTGGATTAAATTTAGGATTGAAGTATCATCATATTGCTAGATCTGAAAAATTGAGATTCAGTATTTTGCTTGTAGTAAGGTCCCATTGTGATTACCAGCATTTTCACATTTATCATTGATTTGTTTATGCATTGTCAAGACCTGACATTAGAGACCTTGGGGTTATCTCTTGAGGCCTGATGATAGAGATTTACCTTTCAAGAGAGATAGGATACTATATTCTATTTGAGTTGTTGTTGTGCAGAAAACATCATCAACAATAATCTTGTTACATTTTGAAGCAATGAGAAAACAACGTCCTTCCACCTTGGAATTAATAAAAAACTCTAATTGGATGAAAGAAACTGCTTCACATGTTGCAAGCACCTTCCAGAAAACTCCTCTAGTTGGCATAGCTGGTGGCATGAATTTTTATGTAGGTTCATCATTTAAAAAAAAATGAATTGCAAGATGGATGGAAATTTTAAATCTTCTTGGCAGCTCCTTATTGCACATTTTCATAGGTAGGTATATTTGAGAATAGTTTTGAAAATTCATCCCTTTGGGCTTGCTTCCATATGCATGTACTTGAAACAATTAGGAATAATATTTCCCCTCCCTTGGCATGTTTTCACATGTAGGTCTTCATTTGGATCACCCAGATTATAACAATGTATGATAATGTCCCTGCCAACCAATAGAACAATTATAAATATGCTTAAAATTTTATAAAAGAAAATCATATTCAATCAAGTCCAAAAATCATAATTTTAAATAAACCAAACAATTAAAATTGAAAGGATCATAAACCCATCAAATTAACTATTCACTTCATAATGCAGTGTGATAAGATAATCATTTTAATGAAGTAGAATTCACTCCCTAATTGGTCTAAATTGTCTCACGAAGACATTATGCCATGACTATTAGGAATCAATTGCCATTGCTCCTTATAAAATATTATTCAATCGCTCGAACAACCTTCAATATGGAAACATTCCTTCTTTGCAAATATCTCATTCATATTATGATCACGACCAAGTTGACAACAAGTTTGGGTATCTTGCATTTCTGCAGCCAATGCATCAATAACAAATCTAACTCCATTTTCATCATAGCACTTTGTTTTATTTAATTTTCCATTCAATCCCTTGCGTGCTGAGATAGGCCATTACAAATTTTAAACAATGCAATCTCAAAGTCTTTGATGGACTTGAACTATTTAGATTTTTGAGGTTGTTCCTCAATATCGGCCTTATGAAATCGATGAATGACCAACAATTCTTTGTTTGAAGCATTGGCCCTTTCTACTCTTTATGGAGTGATTATAAACGATGAGCCATTTTCTATAGAAATTAGAGTGGGCGTGGAATAGGCAGACCTCAGGAATTTATTGAGTTCAGGGATTTCAAAAATTTAAACCTTTCAGGAATTCCGTGTAGGGGCGGATTTTTTGAACTTCCATTTCTTCACGTATTTCATGGGTTGATGGATTATCCAACATTACATTTTTCAGAATTTTAGATTGCGTGTGGAATATGAGCTCTTGGATGTCTGAGGGTCTCGGGAGATAGTAACCTTCACGGACCTGAGCCCTTAAGAGATTTTGTGTCCTTGTGGAATTTTCCATCTTGGGGGATTCTGAGAGCCCATGGATTTTCTGAACCTTATGTCTTTCAGAAAATCTGCCAACTTAAGGATTCTCTGAACTTCAATTTTATTTTTAACATTGAGCACCTTCAATATGATAAATTTTTCAGCTCTAGTGAATTTTCTGTACATAGCTCGATCATTCCATAAACTTGTTTATAACAGCAAATATCCATGCAACCCAATATCCTTCCATCCCATAGTATCCTTGTTGATTAAATGCTACTGTATCCATTACCAAATAATAAAGATCCAGCAGAATGATATTTCGCCACTTTCTATATCATATGAAATGCTAATCCTTACTTCATTGTTCTGCAAATTATTCTTTAATTTTCTCATCTCCTAACTTTATTATATCGCCCTTGTACCATTCCCATACTGTGAAACCTTAGCATCTTTAAATCAGCTCGTCCTCTTATGATAAACTCCATGTACTCTTTACATTCGAAACACTCTTTACATTGCACCATTGTTCTGCTTGTAACCTTATTTCACGAGGAATTGGTGATGATCAAATTTGAATCATGGTAGCTTTATCTCAATGTTTCCTGAAATTGCAATTACTATCAGTGCCTTAGTTTCCATTGGTGTTATTCTTCACTTCTCAAAGATTCAAAATTTCAACATTTTCCCGTCTTCGGGGATTCTGAGAACCCATGGATTTTTTGAGGTCTCCCTCTTATGTATTTTTCACAGAATCCATCCTCACATGAATTACCTAAACATCATTCCATTCAAAAAATCTGAGTGGGCGAGGATTCCCCAAAACCTCATAGTGCTTACATTTTTAAATCTTGTCCACGACTATTATTGTTGTATGGATATAATCTCGTGCTTTGTATCATCACTATACCGGTTTCCTTAAGAGAATAATTCACATCCTAACATCGACAATCTTCATTTTTTGTCTCTACATGGTGCTATCCTCTTTCACTAAATCCATCATCAACTTACATAACTATCAAGTCTGTAGTCTACATTATGTACTTATGTTAACGCCCTTTGCAGGCTTTGCATGGCCCATCTCTTGCAGACCACTTTACTTTTTATGCATTCCTTTTTCAGTAACATCTCTCCATAATTACTTGACATTGATCCTCCTCCGATTCTTCCAAATCCCCCCTTTTATATAAAAGTCCTGCAAAACTAGATTAACCCTGAAATGCAAACACAAATTCTGCAATTATCAAATTCGGGCCTTCCATATTTAAATGAACAATCAATCCAACCATGTTATGTTTTAGATACTAATTTGTATGAAGTCAACATGTAGTGAAATGGTAATAACTGATGGACCATTATATCCAATGACTGTGAATTTCACTATGAGATACACAAAACTTAACTCTTAGATCAATCCTCGAACTCAGCCAGAGAAGGGAAAATTGGAAGTCAAAGAAATGGAATGCAAAAAATATATCTTGAAATACATATATAAACCAACTTTCTCACACTTGAAAATTCCATTTGCCAAGATAGCATCATCACAATAAATTAATCTCAAGAACCTTAGTTTTCAAATGCAATAAATCACCTCAAGCAGGTAGATCAAGACTAGAGACTGTCAGATGTAAATGCTATGACAAGACTCCTCAAAGCTCGGGAATGTGAAGGGGAGACATATTTGGAAAATTTGTGCTAGGTTGAAATCTCTTATCAGATCAGAATTTGGGAAATCTGAGGGAATGAGTGAAGTCAGGGATTTGGAGACTCAAAGGAAGTTCAAAGAATTCCACCAGATACTGAATTTTGTGAAATGCTAAAATCTTTGAAATGTAACAATATAAGCAATAACCTTTGAGCATCCAAGACACTGACGGAAATAAGAGATTTTTGCATAGGGAGGAAATACCTGAGATCTATGAAAAACCCAAAACTCACCCTTAACTTAGGATTTTCAATGAACCACCTCAAGAGATCACTTGCACAAGCAAGATAAGCATTCAAGCATGTTTCAACGTGGCTAAACCTTCACAACCAGAGGATTTCAAGCACCCAAGACCAAAGACTAGTCTAAGAGGTAGGACTGTAGAAAACACCCAAAATACCAAAAAAGAGGGTCCCTACTTTCAGCGGGGCGTGTGTGCAAAAACTGCACAACAAGTAGGATCAAGATTCTCTTCTCTGATGGCCTCAACCTCTTTAGTGATTTTTTTTCTAAGGTGAATAATTTTTGTAATGGGTTTAGTTCCCATTTACTTTGAATTGAGGGTGAAGGGTGAAATGTAATTGGAAATAAGTCACATGAGTCATGCAACCTAGGTATTGATCCTAAACTCTCAAACTCTCTATATAAGGGGAACTTATTGTATTAGAAAAGGATTTTGGAAATATCTTTTGGGTAGGTTATAGTGTAGGGAGTCAAGTAGTTAGGTGATAGAAGATAGTAGAGTTTGTGTAATTAAATAAATTGCACAGTAGAATAATATGATATGAAATATGATGTAAATACTTGATAATAACTAAGAATAATAAGTCTCTTTGAGGGGGAAAACCTCCAAATATATCCAATGAGAACATAATTCACAATATGATGATGAAATAAGACTCACTATCTCCTATATATATATATCGTATTTATGCCTATCATATCACCCATGCCAACTTAGATAACCCTATATAAGCACTAGGCTGACATAATTAACTAAATAGCAATATAATAATGATAATATAACTTAATTAAGAGTTAAGATGGCCACAAGGTGACTATACATAACAAAGTGTACTCTAATATTAAGGGTGTAGCATGCCCCCCTCTTCAGATAAGAATTGTCCTCAATGATAAGAAAACTTAGATACTTTTGAATGAACTCCTTGTCCTCCCATGTGGCATCTTCAATTGGTAAATTCTTCCATTTGATGAGATACTGAGTGAGTGTTCTATTCCTTAGCTTCATTTTGCATTTTTGAAGAATAAACTTTGGTTCCAATATGATTCTTCCTTCTCCATTGATCTCAAGTAATATTGTCTAAGTATGGATATTATTCCCAATTACCTTCTTCAAACATGAAACATAAAAATCTGGATGTTTCTTTGTGGTTGATAGCAATTCAAGCTTGTAGGAAACACTACCTATATTTTGCATGATTTGATAGGGGCCATAATATTTTGGATACAACTTTTTATTCTTTGAATATTTCTTTAATGACATTTTCTTGTAAGGTTGTAATCTTAAGAAAACCCAATCCCAAGTTCAAAACTTCTTTCACTACTGTGTTGGTCTGCTTGTTGCTTCATTTGATTTTGTGCCATGGATATATTCTCTTTAAGCCCTAAAAGTACTTGTTGTTGATGAAGCATGTGTTCCTCCATAGCATAAACTCTTGGTGAAACCTTCAATGATGATGTAATGAAAGAAGGATGATATCCATACAATTCCAAAAATGGAGACATTTGTTATGAACTATGGAAGAAAGTGTTATATCGCCATTCTGCTAGTGGTATTCAATCTAGCCATTGAGATTTTTTATCTAAAGTGAAACAACGTAGATATCTTTCAAAAAACTTATTAACAACCTCTATTTTCCCATCATATTAAGGATGGTATGAAGAACTATGAGCTAATTGAGTACCCAAACATGATAATAAATCTGTCCAAAAGTTACTAGTAAAGATAGGATGATGGTCACTAACAATATCCTAAGGTATACCATGTAGCTTTTGAATATTCTACAAAAATACTTTTACCACTATATTTATTGTAAAGGGATGTGATAATGCAATACAATATGCATATTTAGTGAGGCAATCAACTAATACTATGATGACATTCTTACCATTAGATCTTGGAAGACCTATGATGAATTCCATGGAGACCTCCTCCCAATGCTAGCTAGGAATAACTAAGGGTTGCAAGATTCCAGGTATCTTAATTGTCTCCCCTTTATTTCTTTGACAAACCAAACATTTTGCCACAATTTTTTTAACACCCCCTTTTAGCCCTTCCCAAAAGAATTCTTTCTTGACTTAATGACATATCTTCAAAAATATTGAATGACCACCAACTGGAGACTCATGCAATTCTATAAGAATATTTTGGTTGAGAGAGGAACTCTTTCAAAGATACAATCTCTCTTTATACCACAAGGTATCTCCCTTCCAGCAAAACTTATCTAAACTATTAGGATTCCTTTGTAATTGTTGAATGAGATTACTTGCAGAAACATCATTTTTCCACTTTTTTTTGGCTTCTACCACCCAATCTTCTTACAATATTGAAATGACACACAATATAGATTTATCCTTCTCATCCTTCCTTGATAGTGCATCTGCCACAAAATTTTCCTTCCCTTTCTTATATACAATCTCAAATTCATATCCCAACATCTTTGTGACCCATTTTTGTTGCTCTTTAGAAGATAATCTTTTTTCTAAAAAATATTTTAGGCTATCATGATCTGTCTTAACCTTGAAGTGTCTACCCATTAGATAAAGCCTACTTTTTTTTACTGCATGAAGAATATCTAGAATTTCCTTCTCATAAATAGGTTTGAGTTTATTCTTACCCTTTAATTAATGACTCAAAATAAATGGGTCAACCCTCCTACATGAGAACTACTCTTATAACATTTCTTGAAGCATCACATTTTACAATAAAATCCTTGGTGAAATATGGAGTGACAAGAACTGGAGTTGTACACACAACCTCCTTCAATAGTTCAAATGTTGCATTAGCAAATTCATTCTAGTGAAAATAATCCTTCTTCAATAAAGTTGTGAGGGGTGCTACTATAAAACCATAATTCTTCAAAAATATTCTATAGTATCCATTCAATCCAAAGAAACCCCTCAATTTCTTAATGGTTTTGGGAATAGGCCATTCCATGATAGCCTTTTTTTTTAGGATCCACCTTTACTCCATGTGAAATTATGTGTCTCAAGTAATCCAACTTATTGAGACCAAAAGTGAACTTGGATGGCTTATCATGGAGTTGATGATCTTTGAGAACTTGTAATACTTGATCTACATGTTGCAAGTGTTCTTCCCATGTCTTGCTATAAATTAATATATCATCAAAGAATTTAATACAAAATTTCAAATGTAGATGGTGTATTGGAAAGACTAAATGACATCACCAAAAACTCATAATGACCCTCATGAGTCCTAAATATTGTCTTACAAATATATTCTTCCTTAATTCAATTTGGTGATAACTTGATCTAAGATGTAACTTTTTAAAATACTTAGCTCCACTCAATTCATCTAGAAAATCATCAATGACTAGAATAGGAAACTTATCTTTGATGGTGTACATGTTGAGCAATCTATAGTCTAGGCACATGCACCAAGTTTCATCCTTCTTACACACCATCACCATAGACGAGGAGTAAGCACCTTGGCTATGCCTGATAATTTTTGCATCTAAAATCTCCTTAATAATATTTTCTATCTCACTTTTTTTGTATATGTGGGTACATGTAAGGCCTAATGTTGGGCGGTTGGCTCCCTAGAACTGGTTATATTACATGATCATGATCCCTCTTAGGAGGAATTCCTTTAGGCATATCTCAGAAAACCACTGAGTGACGATCAATTATTTCTTGTAGATATAGATGTGTGGGAGAATTAGTTTAAGATAATTTTGATGAAGTTAGATGGGCCACAAATCCATCCACTCCTTGCTTAGGAAACTTCTGTATTTGATGAGAGCTTACCATTGTGGTGAATTTTCCTTGAACCCTCTTAGCTCTACTATCTTTCTTTTTTATTGAAATCTCATCAATAGTTCCTTCAAATTTTCTTCTATCACAGCTAATCTTAGACAAAGGGTTTGAAATTACTGAATATAATCCTTTACCATGCATGTTTTCTTTAATTTAGTGAGTTGGAAGAAGTAGCTATCCATAAATTTATCTCCTTAATGGGTAGCAAGTTCCTCATAAAAAATTGACCATGTGACCACACAACCCTTCTTTCTCTTCTCATCACATAACCAACAATACCATTTGAAGAAATTGATATGGTTTTAGGAATAATGATGTCATCGCCACCTTTTGTTGACTAGGAACTGTAGCATCGTAAATTTTCACCCATGACAATTTCACCTTATGTTTGGTCCCCCCAAGCTAATTATTAGACCTAATTGAGTATTTAATTTCCTAAATTATGCATCCTATGGTCTATTTTTGACATTTTTTGAGGAATTGTAAGTGGGAATCAATTGCATTTATCTAATACATTTCCCTTGATACCAATTTTCTTGGAAAATAGGTCCAAGACACTCATGCCTTGGGAATGAGTTTCCTCATATTTTCCCTCCAAATTGAAATATGTCGGTTGTGGAAATTTAATATTTGAATTTCAAGTGTCTAAAGTTGTCCATCGAGATTTAATTTTTAGTAAATTGAATAAATGCTTATAAATACCTATTTATTGCATCATTTGAACATCAACTAGCAAGAGGTAAACATTAAGAGAAATTACTATTATCAAGAGCATCCACGAGCAAGTCAAGAGTAGCATTTCAAAGCATTATTGCAGAAATTCAAGATCCTAACATCATGTCAAATCTTATATGTGTTCATGTTATCATTTTTTTTTGAAGGCTAATACTTTTGTAGGTCTCTAAAGCATTCAAGCATTCAAGCAAGCAAGATCAAGACCTTGATGTGATGTGCATGACTTAAATCCTTCAAGAAAGCCATTGAAGGGTGGTAAGTTCAAACACTTTATGATTCCATCATTCCTTCCTATTCATTATGCATTTATCATTGACATTTTCATTGTGGAAGTGGAAACACTTACATGAGGTTTGACTAAGGAAAGCCCCTAAAATGGCCCAACATTTCTTCTCTTTGTGAATGTGTAGATCTCAGGTTTGAAGAAAATTAAAAGGAGTTTGAAGACAAATTATTCATTGCTGCATTTGAAGACCTACATCTTGTCAAGCTATGGAAACTCAATTACAAAAATACCTGACAATGCTTTGACAAATCTAAAGGAAAAAATATGAAGCTCAGATCTAACATCAGAGGACCCCAAAAACATATCCAAAAAAGCATACAAGGACACTCACATCCTAGGAATATGTGTCCTCCATTTTTTGTCCCAAATTTGAATCACAGGAGCATAGTGTCCTACTCTTCTCATTTATTTGTCCAAGTTTTCCTATGACTTTCTATGTTTGATGTATTTGCATCAAAATAGTAAATCACACAATTAGCCTAGTTAGATCATTGCATTTCATTCCTAAATCCATCCTTTATTTGGTCAAGGGTTGTTTGACTCAACTTCAGGTTGTAATTCAATCACATACCTTGTTAAAATCAATCAAACCCTCACTACCATTCAAATCTTAAATAAAACATTTAGAAAAAATGCCTAAGCCCTAAAGTGAAATCTCTAGGGTTTACCTTTTTCTATGTTTCAGGAACATGATGAATATTAAAGAATAGCTCCATTTGTCATAACCAATTGGTTGGATCCTTGCCATCAAAATTTCTCATGTCCAACTTGGGTATGAATTTCCTTGGTATAGGATTATTAAATGAATGATCCTTCTTAAAATTAGAGTCAATCCCAAGGAATTCATGTCCATCAAATCATTATCTTCCATCTTACTAGGTGAATCTTCACCTTTACACTTTATACCTAGAATAAGTGATTGCAATCCAATCGTATATATTTGCATGTCATTCATGTCTTCTTCTCTAATGATGAAATATCATCCTTGAATTTGTTGATTTCATCATTAATATTAATATCCTTAATTTCTACCTCATCCTTATCTGAATATTTCATTGGTATGGTGGCATTCATTTTGCCTCTTTTTGTAGGCCACACCATGATGGTAGAAAATATTTTTTCAATAAATCACACAAATGAATTAAAAATAATCTAAATTTTTTATTGTAACTTACTAGGGCCTATATCACACTTTCCTAGAAAAATATCCCAAAAATTAGGTAATTTGAAACCTTGAGAGTGAATTTGTGGAAACCCTAATTTTTTAATAAATCACTTCTACTTTAAATTCTCTAAAATTTTGAATATTTCTCCCCTATTCATTATTCAAAAATCCAGCAAAATTTAGATACCAATTCAAAAATATTTGTTATATATGCACTTTCCAAATAAATTGGGAAAAAACCCTAATTCTGTTGTAAGTCACTCAATTTAACTCCAATTCCTTTGAAATATGGATTGTAGATTCTTGAATATTTTCTTCAAAATCCTTTTAAAAATTGGAGAAAAAATAGATAAAATCTAAGAGTTATGATCTTCCCAAAATAACCTCCAATATTAAGAAAACATGTTGCCTCTATGGTGGTAGGATCATTCTCTGATACCACTTGTAATGAAATAACTTGCACAATAGAATAATATGATATGAAATATGATGTAAATAATTGATAATAACTAATAATAACAGGCCACTTTGAGGGGGAAAACCTCCAAATATCTCTAATGAGAACACAATGCACAATATGATGATGAAATAAGACTCACTACCTCCTATACCTTTTTTATACCTAGGATATAACCCAAGCCAACTTAGATAGCCCTATATAAGCCCTAGGTTGACCTAATTAACTAAATAACAATATAACAATTATAATATGACTTAATTAAGAGTTAAGCTAGCCATAAGCCAACTATTCATACCTTAGCAGTGTACTCTAATATTAAGGGTGTATTAGTTTGTAAATGAAATACTTTTATATAGAAAATGTAGAAAATGTCAATTCAACATGCAATATATGAATGAATGACATATGTTCATTTGCAATTGTCTCCAAAATTATACACTCAATTTCTTATAAATGAAATGATCAAGAATCTTTCATTTTATTTGTGCAAATTTCTCATGTTGAATATTTTTTGTTTCTTTTGTTCAAGGAATAGACTAAATTCTCTAAAAAAATACTGAGAATTATGTGTTATAGTAAATATTGGTAATAAGAATTATAAGTGAACTCAGTTGTAGAATGTATTATTGTAAGGAAATGATACAATTAATCCACTAAATTGAGTTAATTTGTTAGAAAGAAGCATTTGAAAAATTTAATTTAACTTTGTTACCCTAATAAGACACTGATCAAGGTTATTAAATTTTTCCATGAATTAGAAGAAAACCTAAATGAAAAATAATTTGAAAAGTATCTCTAATTTATTCTTAAATTATATATGTTCTCAAAGCAATTAATAGACAGTTCTCCAAGAACTCAAGCAATTATGACAGATTTTCATATATTCTTGGTGTATTTTATGAGAACATCTATGTTTTTTCAATATCCTAGTATATGTTGGTTTAAACCTATTGATATTGAAAAGGGCTAACCCTAGGTCTTGTAGAACTTGAAATACAGAGGAGAAAATTGTGAAACTCTCTTGTTCATTGGCCACTAATTTGAGATCTCCAAACATAAGATATGGCTATTATTTATAAGGTTTCAAGTTATCAATTGGAAAAACCAATAGATTGGAAACTATGCTAGGGATTTTTATGTAAAAACTTGAAGTACATTAGTCATTCTTGGGTTGATTTTAGAAAATTATTATGTTTTAAATCATTTGTTGTTCAAAAATTTCAAGACCTAATTGAGTGTGTTTATTGCTCAAGACAATTTTGTATAATATTTCATCAAATTTTTATTCACATTTGTGGGTGGCAACTCGATAATCTCCTAACTAGTGATTTATAGAAAAAGAAGGTTAATTGTTGAAAATAGAAGGAAGAAGATCTGTGTTCCACACCGATCTTGGAGAAAGTTAGTTGGCAAGCTTCCAAACCAAAAATAGACATGGAAGGATAAGGATACTCTAATAACCCATTCAAAATTATTACTTAATTAATATTATTTTAAATGACACATGAATATACTCCAAATTAAAGAGACATAACTAGTGGCTAAAGTCAATCATAGCTACACATGTCCATTTAAAATGAGTCAAAGGTTCATATATTCACTTCAAAAGTCAAATTACAATATTAGGTTTGACTTGGCTCCTAAATCCACAAAGTCATTACATTGTACACTTTTCATCAAATACATGAATGTATTATATCAAGTTACATCTTAGACTAAAATAGTCTTGTGAACAACTAAGGTTCTTCTTTAACACTCGCCTCCACTAGTGGATGTGAACATGGTTGAAGCACTTTACTGCCCAACCACGAAGCTTACACTTCCTCAGTATTCTTTTGACTTGAAGAATGTCCGACTGTGCACAAAAAGTTTAGCAAGAGAACAATTTGCAAGGTGGAATCTAGTGCGTTCCCATACATCAACATGTGAATTATATCTACAAGTTAGAAAAGAAAATGCAAGATCTATGCTAGGAATGGAAAAGAGTGAATTAATAGAGTTCATACATACATAATGAACTATATTGCTTGGCCAAGCATAATAAATGTGTTGTAACAACAAACAATAAGTTCCAGTAAAGAAAACCTATACTCTTTGAACTCCATTTCGACACCTGTCTTGGAAGGTAACTTTCTACTAACATCACATAGTAGCTATCTACCCTCTAGCAACATCTACCCTAAGGTGCTCTAGTCAACTAAGATATCATTGTTCCGTGTAGAATATTATTTCACTCACATTTTCAAAAGAAGAATGAGATTCTAATTTACTCTCTAAACAAAAATCAGATTTATGAATCAATAGAGTAATTCAATAATTAGTCATATCATTCTTATTAAGTATATTACATACTTTTCATCATAAATATTTTACATTTTAAAATGTACTAAGAACAAAAGAATATATGTCACAAGTATGTGTATGTACATAGACAAAGTCTATGTGCATATACATATATGTGCCTACTTAAGTTTAAGATTTTTGCATACATTCTGAAATAAAACATTTAAATCAGATTGTAATCATAAAATAGTATCCCATTTGATGTTTCTTGTCAAAAATGAAGAATCAGAACAAGTCTATGTTAACAGTTTCACACATACTATTATTTCATTCTCACAACTATGTGATTTTAACGTTGTTGTTCACATATGAACATTCATTGTTTAAACAGAACAAGTATTGTTTCCTACTAAATAGTTATAAGACAAGTTTACATATGAACATTCATTGTTTAAATAGGACAAGTACTATTTCCTACTAAACAGTTATAAGACAAGTTGTTTACATGTGATCATTTGTTATTTACAACTATTTCAAGTTGTTCCAACTAAACAGTTCAATGAGTAAGGCTATTTCATCTACATAGATAACTTTAACAAAAAAATAGTGTCATTTACAAAAGATTATTCATTGTTTTCATCATTGCAATATTGTTTCAGTCTAAATAGTTACATTTAATGACAAAAAATATCATTTTTCCAACAAAACATACACTGTTTGCAATTTCTTATTATTGTTTCAAGCTATTTTGACGCTAAGTGGCAACACTACATTTGATTGTTCATTTAAAAAAAAAATAATAATGGTTTTTTCCACAATGAACTAAAATAAACAATGTTGTTTTTCCAGTAACAATATCATCTACAACTTCTCATTTGTCAATTTTCAAGCAAGCCAAGAGATTTCTCTAACAATCAGATAGCCCTAGTTACACATATAATAGAATGACTAATATTCAGATCTTGAACAACTTTCGCCTCTAAAATTCATTGTGTGACTTAATAATATAAAGAATCTAAGTTGGTCATGCTTGTTGAGGTAAAACTTAAACAAGTATTTTAGTCAACAAAAAGACATGGAAGTTTTCAAGTTCTAGTAGAACTCATTCCTTTTTGATTTTATACAAACATTCAGAGGTCACTCAAAATCAACCATTCATATTGGTCTGATGATTTTCTTCTAGTAACAATAACATGCACAAAATCGACCTTAAGGACATGTTGGTTTCACCTCTAAAATTGACATGCAAGAATCTTTGATGCAAGGAAATCTTCCCTTCGATCCTATAGATTGAATCTCTTTTGGGTTTAATAAATTTTAACCTAGATTTCACCACCTTTCCCTCTAGAATGAGGTGGCATATTAATACTAAGAATACAATTCAAGCATTTTTTTAGCTTCTTCATATCAACCCAACTGATATGAAGAATATGAAACATATTAAAAGAACAAATCATAGGGTTAATACAATTTAGGGAATCGATGGTCGATCCATAATTTTAAAATTATCATAAGAAAATACAAAGAATCAAAATATAGACTCCAAATATCCATTGAATGGCTAGCACAAGGTGCAAGCTTAAGAATAGTCATATTTTAGCAAGTCCAAGGCTTGGCCTAGCCATAAACGTTGGCCGCATGGCTTCAAAATGAATCACACTTGGTACCAGACTTAGGTTGAGCATCCCAAGGCTAGGGTTGATGTCACTTACTCTGCTCAAGACCACGGTTTCAAAAGGAATACATTTTACAGTGAAAAGATGCAATCGACTAAATGGTAAAATCCATCATTCATATAATGAATGAAATTCTATAAAAGAAAATCGAGTTTTCTTACTATGAAATTAGTTTACCTATTATATCGAGCTTTGTGTGAGTCTGTTTCTTTGATTTTTACCTCACCCATGAGCTCTCTTTCTACTTTTTCCTTTGAATCCACCTGTTTCTTCACCCCCAGTGTTGTGTGTTCAAGGATGGAAACAACAACAACATGGTTCTTTTTGCATGCTAGAGGAAAAGGCATTACATTATTGCCTTACCGTCGACCACTACTCATTTGAATATTGCCATTATTAATGTGGTAGACCACATCCTTCATGATCTTATTTGATTCTATTAATAGTCCGATATTAGTATACTATCGGTTATCGAATTTAAATTCGATATAAATTTGTAATATGTGTACGTATATATGTATATGTATGTATATATATGTAATATATATAGATACATATATATATATATGTATTGCATTTATCTGCATACATGTGTATATATATATACATACATTCTTGTGAAAATTGTTTCTTTAGAAGAGCTTATAAGTTCCATATGTTATCATTTGAATTAATTAAGGAACTTTAATTTCATCTCAAGCATCCATATATGAAATCTCTTATCTTTTTATTTTAATCATTATTTTCAATATTTCACTAACTCATTTGATTGCAAAATCTGACGAAACTGTTCGACGAAATATGTATAATTTGATGTGTAAGTTTCAATTTTTTGAAAGTTTATCCCTGACGTTCATCAAAATTTCGACGAACCTGGGGTTTGTCAAAATGTCGGCTATCATTTTTGTCGAATCTTTGACAAACATGAAAAAAAGAAAAAAATCAAATTGTGGCCGACATAAAGAAAAGTGAGTTTGCACTTGATTTATTGAGACAGTATTTTGCTCTACTTGAGATAGTTTGTGAAGAACTAAGGATGATTTTCCTGGGAAAAATCAGAAAAAATTCAAGAAGATATTGCCAGGTTGAGGGTAGTCATTGAATTTTTGTAGAATTCAGTTGTGAAGTCAGATTTGTAGTTCTAGGTTTGAAAATCATATTTTAAAGCAACATCTCATCAGATTTCATTTTTAGAGGTTTAGGGTTTTGAGAATTTCATGTCTAGATTTTGTTGTGTGGAATCACCATAAGATCACAACCAAGGAACAGATTCTTGTGACTGTAATTATGTGATCCATAACTCTATTGGTCATATGTTGTTGCTATAACAAATACATGATGCATTCATGTGTGACCCAAGTTTAATGTGGCTATGTTGTGATAGAAATGGAGGCACTCATATAATGTAGTTAATTCAGGTTGTATAATGTAGGTGTCAATCATCATTGGGTGCATTCAGTTGTCTCAAGTTTAATAGGTTAGGATGTAATTATAGCATGATCGAAGAGTGATTACCTCTTGCTACAATAAAGAGCCTATAACTCTGGTTGATATGCAAAGTGGTTGTGTTATATCAATTATGTAGTGCATTCAAGCACAACCCATGTTTAATGGGCTATTCTAGAGAGTAATCAAGATTTTCTAAAACTTATGAATGTTACTTGACATATATTTGCATAATCTCAAATTCCTTTAGAGGCTTTTGAAGTATCAATGTATCCTATATAGGGTTTAGAATGATTTCTTTTAATTAAAAAAATAAATAAATGATGTATTTCCCTATAATTAGATAATGTGGAGATCTCTTAAATCTGCCCTGGCACACTATCCTCTTTGGAACTGTATTCATTACTCCAGCTACTAGGGTTTTGATGTGACATCTTTAATATCTTCATGACTATGGCTTTTAAATAAATCTCAGTCTTTGCTTTAATCCTTTTCATGGTAACCCTTGAGTTCCATAATCCACCTTCAATCTCTTCTAAGAACGGTGTCTTAAGCTAGACCATAGAGTGTGCATATAAAGCAAGTCCTTCATACCTGCCATTGTTCCAAACCACCACTCATTGCCTTGCTTAAAATGTTGCCTCCATAAGCACAATAACATGTTTTAAAATCATGGTCGCCAGTGATTGACCATTAAGGTCACCACTTTCATCATGAAGATACAATGATATTTTTGTCTTCAAACTCAAGGCAATATGCAAGATAACATTGTGAATTGTTTGTTGTGTATGATTTGATTTTCTTGCACATTTATTAATTTGCTAACTTCCTTTAAGACCGGGTATTGCACCCTCATTTGCAATCTCAAACAGCTCACTCACTATCACTTGAAGATTCCTTTCATGAGCATCCTTCTATAAAATCAAACTATGCCCTATAGACTACCTACTTACTACAGGGGACTCATTGTTTCATGGTATTGTAGTTCTTAAGATCCTTCAACCTTATTGAAACTACTTCATAGTCCACAAGGTATTATTCACTATTCTCCCATCTTTGATGAGTCTCAAAACACTGCTCAAACATGCAATCCACTACCTCCATTATACATTAATGGCTAAGAAGAAACATTGAACCTATGATTACCACTGTTACTTCATTTGGATAGTCATTCCCTAATTGCATTTTGCCTTGTCTAACAATACCAAAGCATTTGAAAAACCCTTAAGGTCAGCAAGGGGGTAAGGGAAACTCACTGTTAAAATCTCCACTTTACTATGCAAGGTTTGAGCTTTATTATCTTGTCACTGCTCAACCTCTTTTTGACTATCACATCTCAAGTGACTATCATTCTTCTTACCGTAGATTGCATTTACAAATGTCACTAAGATACATAGTGTGCTTGTTATTGGCTACAATCTTTAGATTGCAAGATTTTGTTATTACCTACAATGTCTCAATCTTTCTGGTATTGCAACCTCACTAATCTGCTATAGTTATTGTTTATGTTTCTATGGAGGCCTAGGGTTTGTACCCTAATCATGCTCTTACCAATGCTTCTATTATTTTTTATTAGGGCTCTCTCAATGTTGAGGGCCCTAGGGATAAGCTCATCATAAGAAGTGACACATTGCATCTTTAACTAAAAGGATAAATCTGTATTGACATTAACAATGATGATTCTGACTTGTTGCTCCTTAGGAATGGGTCACTTGCTCTTACTAGCTCACTACCTCCATCATTGTAGGAAGTTTGTGATCAAGTTCAATATTCTGATTTTAGGAGTCTTAATAGTTGGAAATCATAGTAAAATCAGAATTTAATAAGTTTTGGAATTAGCATTTTAAAGTATTTTTTGGGGTCATTAACTTCAGACTATCTTCTCTTTTGCAGGGGTGGTTGCATACCAATTTTTTTTGTGTAAAATATCAGAATTATTAGATTATGTTACCTGTCTATGAATAAAAATTATTGGAGTGTGAGTTTGATATTTTTTGAAGATCTAAATAGTCAAGCTTGGTAAAGAAAAATCATGTCAGATAATATTAGTCTAGAACAAAATGAAGAGACACTTGATAGATTGTGGGCTAGATTGAAAAGAAAGGGTGATGGGAAATGTTATTGTCCTTGCAATAATTGCAAGGGCTTAAAGATGAGATGACTTTTAATCACAAAAGCTGAAAAATATTATAGGCAACATGGTCACATTGAAGGGGGGCATGATTATCATCCATTGGTAAGTTGTTTATTATATGTGTTTATATTGATTGAATTTGTAAATGTTTATATCATTTTAACATTTTATATATATATATATAATCACTTGATCATGAGCATGGTTTATTTGTGTCTATTATTATTATAAAGGTGGGGCACCCTAGGGCAGATGATATGGATTATCACGGCCCAGAGAATGTGGTTTTGCAAGCGGATGAACATGGAGATGTGAATATCGAAGATGAAGTTAATGATCCTATGGAAGAAGATGATCATGCGCTAAAAAACACAGTTGAAGATGATGGTACAAATATATTGATCTATGACATATTTAGTGGTAGAGCTGATCATGATGATCAAGATGACTTTGATGATGTTCATGATTTACCTGTACTTGAGGAGGCATATGAGCCCCTTTATGAAGGCTCCCAAACAAATCTTCTCTCTGTTGTATTGTTGTTGTTGAACTTGAAGGTTATGAATGGTTTATCAAACATAGCAATCTTATGGATGTTAAGGTATATCATATATGTCATTTTTTTCATCCATTTTAATTGTTGTTAGTTCATCAGTAGTAAATAAAAGATGAAATATGTACCATTAATATTCTTTATATGAACAAATTATTTTTTGTTGTAGATTGATTGGTGAATTTTTGTTACCACCATCAAATATTTTACTTCACTCATATGGAGATTTATGTGTCATTATGAAAGATATCATAATGAAGTATCAAGTAATAGATGCATGTCCCAATGATCATATTATATATCATAAATAACAGGAATTTGCAACAGAATGCCCATAATGTCATATCAGTAGATATCGAACAGATCAACTAACAAAAAAGGTGCCTCGCAAGGTTCTTCATTATATTCCCATTATTCCACGTATGCAATGATTATTTAGGTGCGAAAGCTTAGCGAAATTTATGGATTACCATGCACGAAATATAAGTGGAGATGGCATTCTTCGAATGCCTGCAGATGGTTCTACATTTAGGGACATGGAGGAAAAATGGCCACACTTTAAAGAAGAACCTCATAATATCAGGATTTCATTGGGAGCAGATGGTGTCAATCCATTTGGAGAGTTGAGATTTATTTCCTCAGTGTGGCCTATTTTTATTACCAACAATAATATTCCTCCATGGATGTCAATAAAGAGGGAGTACATAATGTTGTCAATGATTGTTCCAAGTATTTGTTTACATCAATTTTCTTTAACGTAGTAGCATCTCATTTGTCTTATTTGTTGCATAATGGCTTATATTTTTTTCATTCAATAGTCATGTACATTAATTTATATATTGCAGTAAAATAGTTATAATAATTATGTAATGTTTATGTTCATTCAACTAGGTAAGTACCAAGTTAAAGATATGAATGTATATATTGAGCCTCTTATCGATGAGTTACTAAAGTTATCGAATTGCGTCACTATGTATGACGTCTCTAGACCAATAAGACAAAGATAATTTCAATTCCATGCAATGCTTGTATAGACAATTCATGATGCCCCAGGGCTAACACATTTTTGTGGTATGTTATAACATTCAACTGCACTTTAACAATATTTAATTTGATGAAGTAGATATCATGCATGTTTTTAAAATAATCTATTCATTATATATAATTAAAAAATTGACATATTTAATCCAATTATATATGATCTTGCGGTCTTCAAACAAAGGGAAAATTTGCATGTCCGATTTGGCTAAGATGAAATCTAAATCATTCAACAAGTTTAGGAAAGCGAGGTGTTTGATGAGTATAGGAACTTCCTCCATAGAAATCATAAGTATCGAACTCTTGAAAAACATCTTTCAATGGGAAAGAGAGACTACATCAAAACCACAAAGAATGACACCTCACCTATGGAAGTTGGAATATAATAGAATTAATCGTCAAGGTTATACATCGGATCAAATTGTTTATCTATCATATATGATATGTTTTGAATTTATATTTTGAATTATATTGTGTTGTGTTTACTCATGTTGTAATTGACAATGATTGTCATTGTTAATTTTTTTAAATTATGCTTCATGAAGGTCATCAAGGCATTAATGGTTGGCTTCCACAGGGACTGAAAAGTTATCCCAAATAATTTAGTAGGTTGCCCTACAATGAGCAGCTACAAATTGTGCATTTGTTTGATACAATGTATATCAGAAAGAATATAACAAAAACATTATAGAAAATATTGGATGGAAGGCATGACAAAGAAAAAATTGCCAAAATTTGTAGTGACATTCAGGAAGCTAATCATGCAATGAAAAATATCATTCAATTAAATAGCGATGGAGACAAAATTAATATAAGTGCCCTTCCTTGGTTATTAACAAAGCAGCAAAGCAATGCTATAAAAGAAGTCATACGAAAAATTTGATTTCCCACAGTATTTGCTACGAACATAAACAATATAATAACAAAGAAAGGTGAATTTGGGTCAGGGATGAAAACGCATGATTGGCATACCTTCATTAAGGTAATTATTCTGGTATATTATATACACTTGTATAATGCATGTACTTTTAAGTGTATTTTGTTTACTACTTTTGAAAAACTAATGAAAAGATCATTTTATAATTGTTGCAGTACGTTCTACCTCTATCTCTCCCAGACAACTTTGACAACAATGTCAAGCAAGTTATATATGATCTTGGAAAATACATTAGGTAAGTAGTGATATTTGTTCAATTCATTGTATACATCTTATAATTTCCATTTGTTTTACTTGTTATGTAATATACTATATATTTTTGTTAAATCTCGTTAATATATTTGTGCCTTGAATCACTTGTAGATGACTGTCATCTAAAGAAATCTATAAAGAAGATATAAATTATTGGAAAAGAAAAATTCCTCGTCTAATGTGTGAATTGCAAAAGTGTCTATCTTTGACATTTTTCAATGCACAAGAACACTACCTCATACACCAAGTTGAGGAGATTGAATTGTGTGAACCTATACACATAAGGTCAATGTGGATGGTTGAGAGGCACTTGAAATTTTTTAAGGCTTTGGTTAGACAAAGAGCACATCCTGAGGGTTCTATGGTGGAGGGATATATGGTATACCAGACCACGGTGTACATTATTGAATATCTTCCTAAGTTTGCAGCAAAGATCCATGTAGATCACATTTGGGATCCCAACTCCATTAACAAATTCGAAGGGGAGTACCTGATGGGGAAAGGTAGATTGAAGAAAGTGAGAGGTAATTATAAGATGGTCATGGAGATTAATTGGAATACATTTACATATGGTTTTTATGTATATTTTACTTATTTAATTTTTAATCTTCAATATACATCAATTATAAATTAAGGTTGTATATTGTGGTATTTAACTAATTATACGTTGTTTGTGAATTTCATTTTTTTTGGTACAGTTGGTCGAAAGTGGGGTGCACTACATTTGTACATCACAAAAAATCTTGATTGGATAATGATATGGATTGAATGATGTCAAAAATCTAGTCGCGCATTAACATGGGAAGGTGTGGCTTCATTGGTTAAAAAAGCTCATCATAATGGAGATTCCATTGTTACACAAAGGGAAATTGATTTAGCATATGGTTTAAGAGATAAAAAGGTACGTATAAATATATTAATCACCCATATTATTTAATTATTTTCAAATATATTAATGTATATATATCTTGACATTGTTTTCTTTGCATACATTAGGCCAAGAATAAATATATTTATCCAATGGCGATATTGAGCAATTTTACATATTTTGACCTTAAACCCCAATAGGTGAAACTTTTACAAAGGCGGCTATAGATGCAATGGTCATAAATTTTGAATCAAAATGTTGGATGACATAGAAAACATGATTACGGTATAGCTGCCGATCTTCAGGTGACTAATGTTTCATTTAGAAGTGACATACATCCAAAAGTCTTAGAAAATTGATACTATGGGATTTTTGATGATATACTTGAGTGTGACTTTAAGTCTTTCAAATTAGTTTTGTTCATTGTCCTATGGTACAAGCCACAATTGAATGAAAGTGATCCTAAAAGAACTATTATTGAACATGATAATGGATTTACCATGGATTAATATTACAAGGTTGATGAAACCGACTGAAAATGACCCTATGTTCTTCCAAACCAATGTGAGCAGGTATTTTACTGAAAGGTTCTAAGTAAACCGGGTTGGTCATTTGTTGTTAGACATGATCCAAGAGGAAGGCCAGTAAAGTATAATGTGGTGGAAGAAGATACTGAAGAACTAGAAGATGATGTAGATGATGATCAGGATCAACAGTTAGTTGATGATGTCCTTGACGAAGATGTCGAAGAGGAGGAACTAGATCATGATGATGTAGGAGTTAATGTTCATGAAGATGATATCCGTGTGGATGATGACATTATCAAAAGCGTGATATAAATGATGACAATGATGATATGACCAATTATTACAATGTTGAATCTAGTCGGATGGTATAGACCAAGAGTTGGATGAAGAAGATCAATGACATTGAAATGTAAGTTATGTGATTATATTATCTATTTGATATTAATTTCTTGATAGAATTATATTTGACTTATGTGGTTACATAATTAATTCATGATGTTTTTTAATTTTTATGCCATTACATAATTAATTTAATGATGTACTTTTAATGTTTGAAAGCTCAAAAAATTAAAACATTTCAATAGTGATGTTAACAACCTTGAAATTAGTGTGTTTTATGTTTCATGTGATCATAAAAGATTAAAAAGTCAGTTGTAGAGGTGGTTGTTCAGTGGTTGACGTGTATGTTGGTTATTTTTACAATGTAACCAGGTTTTTCTTCTAATCTACCTATGGAATTTCCAATTCCAATCGAAGGAAGCTCAAAGGACCTGGACCAATTGACAAGGACTTTAAAAGCCTCCTACACTTTGGGCTTTGCAAGACCCAGGAGGGTGATACCTTAATGTGTTTACAACCTCTGCACCATTATTATAAACAACATTAACAATAGCAGATGATCTCACTTAATAGCTCAACACGATAAGATAATGTGAACTAGAATTGGCTCTTCATAGACAATATCAACTATTTGGAGTGTGAGATAACTAAACACAATCCATTGCATAAGATAGTCAATGATTTGCAATTTGTAGCAAGCTCTAGGCAAAGACAAACAAATATTGAACTACACTAATAATTACAACTTAGATCAGTGCCATATATCCATTGCAGGAGTCAAATTCATAAGCATCTAGAGGTTTATAACAGATTTAATACATCACATATAAGATCCTAACAATATTGCATTACAATTTCATCAGTGTGCATTCTAACCCAGGACTACTTATCAAATCCTTATACAACACATATCCACCTATAATCCCATTCAAATGCAGATTAATTCCTTCAATTAAAGCTAAAATAGAATCATACACACCACAACAGTGAGATGGATAAAACAACCCTTAGTTATTTCATTCAAAGTTTAGATATGCATGTACAATGGAGAGACATGAGCTCGAATTTTCATTTCAACTCAAATGCTAGTACTGTTATACAATATTAAATCTCTATGAACTCAAAACCTATTACAGAATGACTCAAAACCTAAATTGCATTTCTCTAAAACCATCGGACTTTACAATTTTCTCTGCAACTTCACCTAGACTCGACAAAAATTATCTAACTTGCTAACCCTACTTCTGGCCTTGAAATATTTCTTATAGAAAATGAAGGAGCAAACAAGCACCGGGCCAAAAGTACACTGTCACCGTCAATTGGAGCACCTGGTGATATTCCAAAATTTATTACAATAGCCACCACCTTGAAAAATATTCTTGTTCATCATATCAGCTGAGGAACGTTGATGCAAAAAACACAAGAAAACTGCACCAGAAAGTTGTCAACACAAAACTAGAACCATTGCAACTGTAGCATCTGATCTGCCACCTGTTAGTAGTTCACTCCTTTTACTCCTCCTCATTCAAATATTTAGTTACCCAATTCTAGTACTCATCATTAGTTGGCCAGTCAAAATTAATTACCTCATCCACCTTAGTATTATAAGGTGTGTATTTTACCGCTACCTGATTCACATCCCTTTCAAAAGATTCCAAAAATGAGCCGGTACTAATGATTTTGTCCATATAGCTCACCAAAAAATCATAGTCTGAGTCATCACAAATTAAATTGATTTGATCATTGATGGCCTCACTTGCTTGAGCCTACCATTGTTGAAATGACCCGATTTTCCCCTACTCATCAATTATATCGGGTAACAATGTGTTACCCTAATCATTGAAATTCTTCACCAACTCCCTAATCTTCCTACTTAATTCATCTAGTAAAGTCTGAAAACCTTGCAATGATTTTACTAAAACATGAGTAGGATTTAATGATTGGGGCCTATTATTTATATCAAACCTTGAGGCCTTATACATGATATCCAGATCACTAGCCCTAGGGATCCAATTTTCAATTATTGGTATTCCTACTTCCTGATCCCTATCAATATTTTTTATTACTGCTAACAACAAAGAACATAAAGAATATATAGATATCAATTTGTTATCAACCTTTTCATTTAAATGCCTTAAAATAGTAGTAACAATTTCATTTTTCTTTAAGAGAGATCCCTCGTCACTTTTCTTTAATGATGCCTGCAATTCATCAATTTTTTGCAAGAGTTGCTTCTTTGTAGGATCGACAGAGCACTCTGTTTCTTCTTCAACTTCGTCTAAAGAAAGGGTGAGGACAAGATTTTGACTGGGAGATCCTGGTGTGGAAATAATTGGAGAAGCAGGAGGAATTGTCCCTGCTATGGAAGGTAATGTACTAGTTCATGGAGCACTTGATGTCTCCCCAATCTGCTTATACCTAAACCTCTCCACTTCAGTTTGAAACTCAACATTTTTTTGCTGCATCTTGATGTACTCCTTAATCAAAAGGTTATATTTTTCTATTAAGCTCTTCCTTTTAACTTCCTCCCTTTCAACAGTCTTTTGGGCCAATTTGGCCACATTCACAGTCAAATTAGTGGCCTCAGTGGTTGAGGTCTCTAAAGCTCTCTTTATTATCAATCCTCCCTTGAAATTTGGATTAATATTAGAAATATCTAGTTTTCTCCCTTGTGGGGCCAATGCCCAAATTTCCAGAGTTTCATATTCCTCACTAAAAGCAGAGTTTTGCAATGTTGCCTTGACCTCTTCTTCAAAGTCTTGAAAGGGATTCTTAGACTTCATAATAGCATTAAAGGCTACTGCATCTGCAATGTCCCATTTAGGCAGAATTAATACACCAGCCTGACTCACCAGTTTTCTTCCTTCTTCAGGAGTGATGTTCTTGAATTCTTCCATTAATTCAGCTTTTACCTCCTCATCATTCTCTTGGTCTGACCTGTTAGGCCTTAGTTCTTTTCTCTACCTACATTTATCTTAATACTCTTCAAACTTCATCCTCCATACCAATTGCAAGAATACATGAGTTTTTACAAATGTATTATCATCTAGAAACTCCTTACATGCCTCCATTCTTGCATCTTTTACACTTTTACCTTTCATATCTAAATCAGATAAAACTAATTCAGCTAGCCTAGGAGGGGAAGGCATACCAACTTCCATGTCTTGATCAGTAACAATAATCTCATCCATCAGATCCTCCTGTGGTTGATCAATTCTTTGCCTCTTAGGGCTTGGCTCAGATGGTGGTGATGAGGGATTGTCTTCCAGTGATGATTCTATATCAATAATTTTGATTTCCCTAGGCACTTTGAATTTTGGACTTGGTTGTGGAGGCACTTTCATAATTTGTTTTCCTTTTCTGTCCACTTCTTCTTCATCATTGCTACTATCCTTTTTCCTCCTGTAAATGGGCCACCTTTCCATAGGCTGGTATGCTGGCCTTGTTTCAATTGGTCTGGCACCTTGCTCTTGTACACCCAGACTCAATTCTAAATTTACCTTTTTTGTCCTCAATGTGCCCTTAATTTCCTCGAAGTTTCCCATCAGAAAATCAATTTTCTTATGGTGGGGACTGAACTCCAACAATGGATCATATTTTAGATCCATCTTGTGCACAACATCTAGTAGCTTACCATAAGATATCTATTTCTCCTTGTTCAACTCCTATCTATTCAAATCAAATTCATTTCTAATCAAGTCTTCAGGGAAATTGAACTCATGCACAAATTTTTTAGCTATTATTCTTTTTTTGAAAAGAGCAAAGAAACCCTCAGGATCATGTTGCCACTTTGGTCCACACCTCAAATGGTAATCATTAAAGAAATTATCAAAATGTGTCCAGCCTCCCTTTGAAAATACAAAATCAGACACCACTGTATAATTTGGGAAAAAATTTCCCTTACCCCTTCCAGTGAGGTTGTCCTCATGAATACAACCTATCTGCCACATAACTTCTGCAAATCTCACTCTTGGTGGCACATTGTATGGTAGTATATGAGGGGCTCCCTGAAAACCATATACTCTTAAGACAGTGTTGACTAGGTATGGGATAATGTCACCCCAGTTATGGTAAACCTTCAATTCTGGCTTCCTCTCCTTTGGCTTGAGGAAATCATGTAATTCCTTAGGGATCCTAGGTATATTCACCATTAATCTATCCTTTAATTTGGAAGCAAAACAATTATCAAATTGCACATAACTAGTGCTTTTCTTATTACAAGATAAATTTGTAGCCCATATCTGTACTGGCAATCTTTCTCCATTAACTGATTCCCTTAATTTCATTCTCTTAGAGAAAAAGTCAGCATTCTTAAACAAAAACATATGGATTAGCATAGAATACCAAAAGAATTGAGTGTCGGTATCATTGTTTTGCAGCTTTGGAAGCCCTTCATGCATCCTCTCAGCCAAGAAAGAAGCGAAGTCATAGGTCACATAGAAGTTAGGGTGTTGTATTTGCACTCCCATGAACATATAAACAATGAGAATTACCGTAACAGGACTGAAACCAAAAATCTGACATAAATAATAGAAAGTGGCCAGGAAATGGTTTGCAAAACAATTTAATTTGAAAGGTTCCTGGTCACTAGGGCTGATATGAAATTTTAAACCTCCTGCCCTAGCCAGATGAGGTGGAAGTAACCTTGCTCTAAAAAGAGATTTCAGCTTTGCATACTCCTGCTTCATTTCCTCAAGGTTGATAGGAACCAAGTCTTCTCTTGGTTCACTCAAGTCAAAAATATGTTGGACCTCTTCTCTGTTAATGCTCAATAGAATCTTTCTATCATTGTCCCTAATTATCCATGTAATAGGGTCATATCTTGCAGCCACTGTCCTAGGCAGGTCTACATCAGGGAATATATTTGCTACCACCGGCTTCCCCATATCATACATCCATCCATTTGAAAAAGGCTGAGGAAAATTCCTCTATCTATACCATAATCTGAACAATTCCAAGCCAGTGAGGGGAACCCTAGCATCGACAATGTTGGAGAAATTATACACTAACCCTTCCCCTAGGATTTTCCCTCGCATTAGGACCAATCCCTTCCTCCTATCATTCGTTGACAAGGGCAATTGATTCAGGAAATCATCATACAAGTTTCATTTCAAATATTCAGTCTAGCTACAATGTTGCTTATGTGGTGCCATCTCAGAAAAACTAGGGCTTCTTTACAACATTATAATCCAGATAGCTAGGACTAACCAGAGATAGAAAATTACAGGACAAAACACTGCAATTTCTCACAACTATAATTAAACTATAGCCCTAACACATTCATCAACAAGCTCATAGCACATCCAGCTAATCCTTTCCCAAATTCAAATGCAAAATGACTGGGAGGCACAAAAAATATACTCACGGATTTGTTCATAGAACTCCCAAATTCTGGCTGCAGAAACTCGCAATTCTACCTTTGGCTCTGAAATTGCTTCGCAAAATAGTTGAATGCTTTGTGATATAGACTAAGCAGGAAAATTGATTTTATTATCGATCAAATTACACCAACAAGTGTCTCATCTTCCATTAAAGCTCAATTTCGCGCTGCACGAACGACTCCAACCATATTTGATGCAGATTTAAATTCAAGCCATCAATTCTTTAGCTTGATCAAATCATGAACGACCACCTTCAAAACAAGCTGACACAATTGCCAACACGGTGATAAGGGGCCCACCTTACCATACACTATGAAGGAAGTCCACGTGGCGGTTGCCCGCGATATTGAAATCCTAAAACTTCTAATTGCGCGATGGCGAGCAACTATTGATCCTAAGCATCAATGATCTCGTTCCTTTAACACAGTCACCAGCCATGTCATTAACCTTCAAGCAAATTTTCCAGTGAGATTATAACATATCCGTCGATTTAGAACATGTGCATCTCGAGAACATTTTAGTAATCTGCCCCTTAATACATTTAAAGCTGGCTAGTGTTTCCTTTACTCTTTAGGCTTCATCGGATGAGACACGTGGTGCCACCCATGATTTCAAAATCAACCCAAGCACCATCACGGGATGGTGGGAAATGACTCAGATCAAATGGAAGTTGGTCAGCGATAGCGCAAATTTGATCCCCCGGATATGACACGTCACTAGTAGAATTTGGCAAATAAATGACTACATGACTAAAACTTTTAGTCACATGACTAACACTAGTAGTATTTGCCAAATAAATGACTAATTTGGTCATTTATAAGTGACTAATTTGGTCATTGGGTAAAATCACAACTAAATGACTAAATAAATGAGTAATATCAAACAAATAAAAATGACTAAATATATGACTATTACTCCTCTATTCTTTTTTCTTTTGAATTTGATCATAATCCATAGAGCTTAAGCCCCCTTATGGGACCCCTGCCTAAGTGGGCCATTTGGCCGCCTAGGTTGCTTGGTGCACCAAAAATACCTATTGTGTGAAAGACATTGCCTCTCGATGCAGTCATAACATTTACATTCTTTAACTTTTAATACTCATTGTGTTAATGAATCACTAATGTTTTTAACTATGATTTGAATCCAGTTTGATAAAGATGACTAAATTCTTAATCAAAGTGGATAATTAAAAAAAAAAAAATTGAATTGAGGGAGTGGATGGTATTATAATATAATATAATAATAATATATTATTAATATTATAATATTATATAATATATATTAAATAGTATTATAATATTATATAGTATTATAATATTATATTTATGTTATAATGTATTTAATATTATATAATAATATAATTTAATATTTATATTATAATATATTTAATATTATGTAATATTATATAATATATTTAATAATATCTATTATATAAAAGATAGAGATTTATATATTATAATTTATTTAATTTCATACCCCAATGGGCGGGCAAATCTTGGCCATAATTTTCAACTCCCCACCATAATTTTCATTTTTATGCCGAATTTGAGCTTCTAAAGCTCTTTTTGCGACTGAAAACCATAGAGGGGCAAGCAAGAAGGTTCAATAATATGCAATTGTTGATCCTTGAAAGGGAGGATTCACTTCACACAGGGTAATAGTTAATCCAAAATTTATGATGGATGGTGAGGTAGGCGGCAGTCAATGACATTAGGCGGTGCTAGGGTTTCAAATGTCTTCATTGCAAAGTCTGCATAGTTTTTTCAATGGCATTGTTGATAGCTCGACACAATTTATGCAGAAACATGAGGTAAGTCGCTTGCCTCAAACCTAAATGTTCTCTTGTCCTTAATTTTCATTCTAATAAGCATATTCTAAAACCCTGTTGAATTCTTATTTTCAGCTTGCAGTTCACCAAATCGGAGAAGTGAAAGGTTAGTACCAGCGAGGAACAGTTTGGAGGAACGAAAACCAATAGTGGCAGGAAAGCAGCAAAAAATGTAAGATTCCTCTGTTTTGTAAATCTTGTCAAAAATGGGTTGGAAGGGATCAATGAAGGCAATCAACACACTGCTTTGGAGGTTGGTGTATTGTCCAAATGTACTAGTTGTGGGCTTCTATGGGTATTTAGTGGATATATGTTCTAAGGTGCATATATTTTGAATCCTTATTGAGGGAATCTTTGGCACCCTCCATATGAATTTTTGCATATTCAATGTCAAAATTTGCTTTTGTGTGTAGAGATAGCTAATTTCAAGTTTGAGACTCTTACATACTGATAAGAAATTTAGTGACTGGTAGAATATTCTAATCTGCAGACAAAACTCTATCTGGAGCTCAAAATAGTGAGCAAAAAATTATAAACAGATCGAGGATTCTCTTCTGGAAACCACTTTTATTTCTGGACTCAATGAGACAACAATTGGCTAAGCGTATTGATTGTGGCAGCCTAGTTGCAAAGGTGGAGAGTTTTATGGCAGATAAGGGGCTTATAGTGTCCAACAAAGTGCTCATACTGTGGCTTAAACCCAACCCACACAAGCATCGGTGGTTGGTAACTTGGAACCAGGGCAACTTATTTGTTGCACAAGGCTATCAGGGACCCGAGTCTAGAAATTTCGGACTACCTTTGTGTTTATGGAACCTATTTGTTGCACGAGGTTCTCAGGGACCTGAGTTTGGAAATTTTTTCTCACCTTTGTGCTCGTGGAACATTCTTGGAAGAAAGGTTGCAACACACTCAGGTAGCTATTCAAATTTTTGTGAGTTCTTGACTAAATCATCTGATTAGTGGCCTGTATATGAACCTTGGCTAGGTTTGATTAAATATATGATTTATTGTTATATCTTTAGTGTGCTGGTGTGCAAGTAAGAATATATACTTGTTGGGATTTGAAAGCTTGTGCATTTTGAACTTTGAATATCTTGTGTTGGTTAGTATCATGTTTTTTTTAATATAAAGGAAAAAATATTAAAAAAAATTGATTACAAAGTAGGTCTATTTGTTTTAAGAAGAGTCATGACACATCAATTTTGGAGAATTAAGAAAATTGAGATGGACTGTAAATAGACAATCACCAAGAGAAGGAAACCTTCAAACCCGAGAGACAGGGTGTAGACATTTGTTCCCCTGAAGATTATACATGCTCTGAATATCAGAAATATCATTTTCCATTACATTAAAAAAATTGGACCTTCAGAAAAATAATTAAGAAATAGTAATACTAAAGTTAACCATGGTGAATAAACAAGAACAACACCAGAAGAATCTGCACACAAACAAAAAATATAGCAAGAACTATGAATCCTGAGAGACATTGTAATCAACATTCACAAAATCACTGAAATGCCTGTTCATATCCCAGATAGGACAATCTTGGTCATTTCTATTATCAACCTTTATATCATTCTAATTAGAAGTTGATTTAGCCAAAAAATCAGCAACCTAATTTCCTTCCTTTCTAGTATGGTTCCACTTAAGAATATTGAAACCATGAATGGGGATGTTGATGTCTTTCTTTCATTTAGTGAGCTTCCATTGCTTGAAGTGAGAGGAATTTCATATGAAATGATCAACCAAGATTTTAGAGTCAAATTCCTAAATAATGTTAGTAAAATTCCATTACTTAGCATGTAAAAGGACTTGGCAAATGACTAGAACCTTTGTGAAATTATTAGAACCAACACCTAAACCCCGTAAACCAGAACTTAACTCTTCTATTATGATCATAACAACCACCGCCCATGCCAACATTTTCAAGATTGTCTTTTGAAGCATCATCAACATTCATTTTAACCAAGCCTAGAAGAGGACGTTTCCATTGAAAAGGTAATAATCCTAATAGTTGTCATTGGAAGAGACAAATGAGGTAGAAGCTACAAGAATACTATAATAATCATGATTCTAAGATTGTCTGATCTTGTGATTGCAGAGAGAGAGGAAAAGGAAAAAATCTAAGGTGCTAACTAGCTAGTCACATTCAACTGATTATTCACGCACACATGTAGAACCATAGCTTGTTTCTCACACACATGGAACCACAAAAAATAAGAAAGAGGAACTGAGTGATAATTTATACAAACCTACAACCAATCTAGCTAATATTAATAAGCGTGAGTGCATCCATTGTGCATGAACGTCATAGGAAAAAGCTTTATGTCATCAACTCCATTGGCAAAATCTTTCTGGCAGGAAAGGTCCTTTATCACCCTTGATCAGATTTCACTAAAAACACTAACAAGACATGAGTTCACAATGATTAAAAAAATTTAAAAAAATTAGAAAATTTCAATGACTAGTGGTGACTTAAATATTTTTAACTAATTTGTTTTACTATACAAATTTTCACCTAAGTTTAGAAATGTGATCACTATGTTTTTAATTTAGTCATAATTGTATAGATTTTTAGCCGATAGGCTATATATGGTGTGAGGTTTCGGGCTGAAATCCGTCTCACCCCTGAAAACCTCTTGTCTACCTGGTAAACATTGCTTGCAAACAGGCTGAAAGTAAATGCATTCAAAAGTAGAAATTTCAGGTGCTCAAAAAATCTGAAAAATCAACTTTCCAGGGGTTAAAAAAATCTTTTGACATCTGCTAGATCAGATTAGATTTCCCAATCAAATCAGATATTGGTAGACCTCTAAAACCTAGATATTTTGAGATTTACTTTTGTTTACTATGAATGGATTGGATTGCAACAGCAACTATAGGGAGATATTGTTGCGGTAAGGTTTTGATAATTTTTCTTGCAAACTTTGTCCATTTTTTCTCAGCAGCATTGTTGACAGTAGAACACAATTTTCCCAGGATCCTTGAGGTAAGTCACTTGCCATGGTTTCTGTGAGTTTTATTGTTTGGAAGCTCTCAATGCAGCCAGATAATTATTTTCTTTGTTGTATTTTATTTGATTCTAAAACGATTCATTATCTTCTCACGCCGGGAAAACGACTCTCGTGCAGTTGAAACATTCCTAGCCCCATGTCAGTTTGAAATTCTGGGGCTTCTTATTTTCTTTTGTTTTCTAGGATGAAGTAATAGTGGGGAGTCTAGGGACATTTGTTTTAGGGCTTTTCTTTCAAATAAAGAACAAGTATCAAATGTTTAAGTTAAATCCAGATTTAGAAAGTTAACATTTGGTGATGTTCCATGATTAACCATTAATCAAATAAAAGTAAATAAGAGATCTGAAATATTGACATTCTACATAGAATTAAAAACCTATAAATTCATCAGATCTTATGTGGGCAAGGCCTATGCACAGTTCAAAATCCCTAAAACCAAAATTTTTATGACCTAGATAATGCAAACTATGAAAAACTCTATAAAAGAAAGACCCATGTCTAGCAGTTGTGTTCTTTCTGTGTTAACATAGATCATGGCAATGATTGTGGTGATAGCTATGATATTTTTGTTTATTGGGATATGCATTCTCGCTTTAATTCATCTATGTATAGTTGGAAGGGTGTTCAAAAGAAGTTTTAGGTCAAACAAAGGTGGGGTTTCTTCAGTTTATCTCACTTCTTCTTCTCCTATTGGTGGCAGTGGTGTTGTGAGTGGAAATAATAATGGTGGGATGTATGAGAAGGATGTGCAGAAGTTTCCTTCATACACATGTGAGTTGGTTGCAATGGAAGAATGTGATAAGCATAATAATAGTGTTAATACGCTTTATTGTATAGAGTATGCAGTATGCCTTGATGGATACGAGAGGGGTGAAATGTGTACGGTGTTGCTCGTGTGTAGGCACATTTTTCATGCCAAGTGTGTGGATGAATGGTTGCACAAGAACCCCATGTGTCCAATTTGTAGGACTAGTGCTGAGCAGCAAGATTGAGGGGAAGAGGTGAAGGAGGGGTTGGAATTGGGCAGAGGTGGGGATTGTGAGGCAAGAAGGGTAGGCAGGGAATTTACTTTTGGGATAGGAGGAGGTGGGTCTAGTTTTTATCAAGTTTCTAAGACACCTAATACAAATTTACCAAGATTTGTTCCCTCTAGTCCTACTGACGGTTAAATAAGGTATGTGAATATCTAGGTTCTGAGCTGAAGTTGTGGAATGTTCATTGATTTTGTTGCAACAACAATGTTGACTTTTCAGGATTCAAAACAGAGAAAAAAAAGAATCTTTTTGGTGATCCACTTCATATATGTATTTATGTGTACAAAACGAATCAAGATTTTACAACTAACCTGCATGGAATTTTGATTTAAGTTTCACATTAGACTTCATGATTAGATCAGGACTGTAACGTTGACATTGTTGATCCACAGCAGGGGAACTTAAAATTTATTGATGTTTTTCTTCATTTATGCTTTCTTTATTTATGCATTTGCAATGGATCGTAGCTTGCAAGATTTTCCTAATAAATTTCATTACAAAACATAGAACCATTGTCATTTGGAGTATACAATTCTTGGTCATAAGTTATAATTGTAAATTTGTAACAACCAAAAATTGTTTGTCACCAATCTGGACAATTTTCTAACTTTGTGCACAAATTCCTTTGAATTTCCATCAATTCACAATAATAAAATAATTTTCTATCGGCATAACCCTTGCACCCCTCCCAATGCAAGTGTTAGTTGTGTAAGATAGGAGGAAAGTTTATTAGAGACTTGCAATATTTATATCTTATAGGGCCAAACTTTGTTAATCAATATTTTATTATTTTGTTTAATGAATTAGAGTACTATATTAAAAATAAGGGGTGGCATGGAATTATGTCCAATAACCAAATCAACGAAGTTGGGAGATGAAGTATCCAGCCCCCAAAAGGAAGCAATTGCTTAAGTCACAACAAAAAAATTCCCAAAAATATCTAGATGATTAAAACAGAGAGGAACCCGAAAATATTCTTCATTAAGTCAACCATTGTACATCATGATTCCATCTTTTAAAAATTCTTAACCTCTTAGTTTGGAGGAATCTGATTTTGTAAAATTCATCTAACTTTTGTCACAACCTGCATGTGAGTGTTGACCTTCCCAATGATTTTCCAGTAGTTTTTTTCTCTTGTAATCCCTTGGTCCAATCTAAACCACCATTAGATTTTCCAATCCTTGCTATCCAGTGTCAGGAGGAGGTCAGTGATGATTCTACTATTGACTTGAGTTGGAAAAGCCATGTTCTTACACTAATATAGAACTGACGAAATGATATTTACTGCTATCACCAGCAAACCTGAACCTCCTTGCCTTGTACACATTACTTTATTGGTAACTTTTTTGGGGGATTTTGCAGCTCTTTAGTTTGATTTATCTTTAGAAGCTACTACCCTTCCACAACCTTTGCGGCTTAATGAAACCATTTTATGGATTTTTTTTTCCTAGCCAAACCCCTCTTTTTTAACAGTCATGATATTTCCAAAGCCCATAGTGATTGTCAAAATGTAACTATTTTTCCTCTTCCTGATGATGGATCACAAAGTGTGGTCCAAAAAGTTGGTTTTAAAAATATTGATGAATAAGTTTTATTAGTTTTGGACTTGGTATTGTGATCCCTTTATGTAATGTACTCAAGGCCTGAGGTGTGACAAAATCCCTTATATTAAAGTAATGCAAAGAAATTGAAAACGCTTGTTCAAATAAATATAGTTTTCACTATATTTGTTGTAACTAAAAGAAAATCATTCAGCATGGATATAAAATTGCTTCAATGGAATGCAATATAGTTGTACACTTATTCATATACTTCCCTGCCCTATTTCAAAATAATGTAACCAACCCCACCTCCATACTCATATCCCTCTTTTCCTATACCAGGGTTATGATTTCACAAGGATGGAAGGATGCAATTGTGGCTGAGACAAACAATGCAAAGGGTGTCAGCTATGGTATACTATGTCACCTCACAACCATAAGAAAAAATCATCCCCTTTGCCCCAGTAGCAATCCCTTTGGCCTGATACTGTAGGCATTGTATTCAGAAAACTTATTTGCATGCCATTTCTTATGGACTATGGGAAAAATTTATGTTCAATATATTATGCAAGTAAAAATAGAGAATTCTTATTACAGAATTCACAATGATAAAGAAATTTCAAAAATTTATAAAAGAAAATCTCAATACCATAGTAATGGTAAATCTACAGAGTAGGCTACCATCTATTCCCTAGAATCTTTTCTTAAATGTATTTCCCACTTCTACATTTTGGCTTCTAGGGTCTATTTTGTATGAGTTATGTATAATGTTGTACTTTGTAGTTAAGGTTGTTTTACTTGAATCCTAGTTGAATCATTTGTTTCTTAACATTGCATATTTCTTAACATCCAATTCACTTTCTACATAGCCCAATAATGGCAGCAATAAAAATACTTAGAAAATGTATTTCAGACTTGTACATGTGGATAATGAGACAATGTAATGAGTAGATATGAAGTGTTTGAACTCAGAAAATGATACAGTGACCAAGTAAACACAATATATGTTTCCAAAATCTGCTACAACAACACTAACCTACATTTACATTCATTTTTTGTTCATTTATTACATAGACAACAAGAATCCCAACCTGGTTTAGATGTTGGAGTTGAGACAGTGTTGTCAATGACCTAGTAATAGATTTTACCCTTGAATAAGGGCAGCGACCAACCTTCTAAACCTTCCTAAAGCCACATGCTTGGCTGGTGATGGTCATCAACTCTGCTTTGTCTTTGCCACTAAAGCAAGTCCACATAATGAAATTTCTCTATCTTAAAATGTAAAAGCATTTTTGCAAATAGTTTGTAAGTTTGCATTTCCAATACCTTGTATACCTGTCAAATGTGGTTTTCTAAATGTTGAAATAGTTTCATTCCCAGTTAAAAAATTCCCATAAGAGCAACAAAACAAAGGTCTTTATATTGATGTTTAATAAAAAAATATGAAAGTATTGCTTTGGAATTGCCTGAAATGCTTTTCTTTCTTGCAAAGCAGTAGATTTTGAGGTAGGAATGGAATTTTAACAGAGTGTTTGTTGTTTCCTCTCTTTAATGTGATAATTTTGTATCTTTCCAATGGTCATGTATCTGGATTGCCTTTGTCAGGTTTTTGAGAGTGGGAATCCCAATGCAAAAGAAATAGTCCTTTCAAACATGGCAACAACTTTTGACCGATTCTGTTATAGTTTGAGGTTTGTTGCTTCAAATCCTCTCTATGTAATTTTTTATGCTTTAGTTCCTAAATGATGTAAAGAAAAAACAATTAACACATTACACTATATTTACTCATTTGAACAAATGCATAATTTCTTCTATTTCTTCCTTTATTTCAGGATCCTTTCACATTTTCTAATTATCATAGAGCAATACAGGAGCCTTTTGATTACTACATGTTTGGAAAAAATTACATTCGTCCATTGATGGATTTCAGGTATTGTTGTTGTGATTCCCAAGAAGGTTTTAGTTCTTGTTTTTTAATCTGATAGGATTGGTTGTATCTCATAGGAGGGTTTCTGATTGTAGATTTAAGCAGTATTTGATCACCCCTAATAATATAGAGGTAGATTATTTTTCCTCATGCTTTTTCCATTGAATTTTTTTTCTATTAACTATGTAGTTTTGACAAATGAACAATAAGGTTATTTTGATTTCTGAGACTAAAAATGACATCCTTGAGTAAATTTTTGAATGTAAAGGAGGTTGTCTATATGTTAGGCTTGCTAGGGGAATTGGATTGCTCAACAAGAAAAGATTTCTAAATTAATTTAGCTCTAACTCTATGGGAAAGATGATAGTTTGATGGACATACACAATTCTACCTGTATGGGAGTGATGAGAGCTAGATGGAACATCTAAAGAGGTTCCAGATATGCTAGAGGAAAGCTACGAGGAAACTAAATTGATAATGTTTGAATTTTTTTTTTCTTTCTTAGATGTTGAGTCTAATTAATAAGTTTAATGTTGTGTTGCAACTTGCAGTTGAGTATGTTGATATGATAAAGGCTAGCATTGTCGATCCTCTAAAAGTTATCAGAATTGCATTAGTTGATGCAAAAAGGTAAAACTATTTATCTTTATTATAATTAGTGGAACTTGCAACTACAATATCTGATAAAAATCTACTTCCAAATATGTTTTTGACGTGCAAATTTCAAACCTTATTTTCAGGTTGCAGCTCCAAATTGGAGAAGTAAAAGGTGAATACCAGCGATGAAGAGTTTGGAGGAGTCAAAACCAATAGCGGCGGAAAGTTGTGGATTTGCAAGGGGATTAAATGGGTCGAGCCCCTATAGGAGGTCGCTTGCCCTTCCAAAATGACTGCAGTTAAGGAAGGGGAAAACAATATAAGTATATGAAAATAGGAGTATTCTATTTATATAGTGTCAGTAAGTTGTACAGTGTCACTGAGACATTGAATGTAACCAATGAAATTTTGATTTGCCAATCAGGCTTAATAAAGTAAATTTTTAGAGTGGTTTTTTCTCCACTCATAAATACTGTGTTGTTTGTGTTTGTGTTTGATCAATCATATTTGTTCAAGAATTTTAGTCTACATTTCATGGTGCTTCTTCAACATTTGAATATCTATGATACTTGAAGTTTATATGCATTAATTTGTGAGGATTAATTAAGTTAGATTTGATTTGTAATGACTAAATATATGACTAAAGTAATGACTTACATGACTAAATTAATGACTAAATAATGACTAAATAATGACTACCATGACTAAATAAATGACCAGTTAACAACAATCAATGACTAAATTAATGACTAAATATATGACTAAATTAATCACTAAATATATGACTAAACAAATCACTACCATGACTAAATAAATGACTAAATTAACGACTAAATCAATGACCAAATCAATGACTAAATAAATGACTAAATAAATGACCAAATCAATGACCAAATCAATGACTAAATCAATGACTAGATAAATGACTAAAATAGTTTAGTCATAAATTTGGTCGCATTATAAATGATCGGCAATAAACTATTAATGGTCACGTGACCAAAATTAGTCATATATATGCAATTTTTAGTAGTTTATTTAGTCATTTATTATTATTTTTGTACTAGTGTGTGGCGCCCGCCAGTGATTTCGTGATCCTTCAATTCCCAATCATGGGATGGTGGGCACCGTTGTTATCTATAGGAAATAGATCAATGACAACACTAAATCAACCCTTACAAAAAAAACATTCATTAAAAGGAGAAGTTGGCATTACTAGGTAGATGACAAACAACAACATACGTTGTTTTTTAAAAGATGAAACATGAGGCCAACTGATACTTAGGAAATAAAACCCTATGGAGGAAATAAAGTATTAAAATCAAAGTTGGGTTTTAATTTTAATCCGATGACGTAAGCATAATCCATTAACCCTAGTGGTCATGTCGCTGACGGCTTAGCCAAAGCCTTTCATTAAATACTAATCGTGCAATGTGTTGGTTTTTTAGATTCAAAGATATGGGAGAAGATCTCGATCATACCTCGCCAACTCGCAGACCAAAGGTGTCACCCTGTTATTTGGCATGAGGTCAGCAAAAGGTAGATGTATGTCTTGTATGGAATGTGGGGCCCAATCTCCACTATTGAGCTCATAACCTATGGTTTTAGATCGACAACCAAGATCAAAAGCTAATGTAAAGCTCTGTTGTTCCCTGCTAGCTCGCAAGAGGAAGATGAACGTTGGTTAAAAGTTGTGAGGTCGATGAGATTGCGATGTGTAGCTCCAGCCATTTAGTTTGCAAAGTGCATAGGACCTACTGACATGGATTAATGTTATTGGTCATGAGGAAGGTGAACGATGCTTCATTGGATGTCAGACCAAGTTAGCCTGAGATAAACTGTTTGATCTGCCAACTCTTCAGGAGATCAATGGGCAGTATTCAAAGTTGGAAAATGACACATGGTGGTCATTTTATCATACAACTGGTGAAGCATTAATGAATTATTCCTTGCTTGTGTAGTCACATCGATCTCAATCTATGTGAAGATGTTGTTGGCAATCATGAAGGGTGATCTACAGATTCTCATGCAGCTCTAGTTAAACGGTGACAGCACATACGCCGCCAAATTTCCATGTTTGCACATGTATTTTTACTAAGCATTGATGAAGGTTGCCATTACCTCGCACAATAAATACAAGAGGAATTAACTACTAATAGTGTCATTCTTGTAGAAGTTAGAGCACTTTGTGGGCTGAGTCTAATCAAGTTTGAGTGCTTGTCTGATAAGAGAAAATGAGTAAGTCAATAAGGAGGTATGTTCGTTTGAGCTCACAAAATCTCGGTCCTACCATTCAGGAAGGTGCTTTGGTTGAAAAGCCCAAGCTTGTGCCCACTAGATGAAGTAGAAGGTTGCAATTCTAGGACGTTGTTGCTCAACTGGTAGATGACAAAGGAAAGCAGTCGATGTGATCTATTACTAGTGTTGGTAGGAAAATAGGGTATGGGCATGGCTCCTCTGGATGCCAACACTCGCCCATTGACCTTATGAGCAACATTTATGATGATGTAACTGAGACCGAATCTGACTACTATCGATATTTAGCTCGCTCCAATCATGGTCTACCCTCTGATGAGGAAGTGATATCTATGGTGCCATTGGCTGTTAAAACCCCAAGCGGACGGACTAGAACCGTATTGGGAAAGGACAAGAAAGAAGAGGAAGCTGAGGGTCTACCGTATTGGGCAACAACTAGAAGTGGACATGTATACTAGGGTCTGAGTGTTGGTAAGGGCAGGGTGGCGGGTAAATAAGAAGTTGTTGTGGTGCCTTCGTGGCAATTTGGTTGCCTGGTTTTTTTGCGTGGATAGCAACAAAGGGGGTTTTGATGACAATTTGTGTTCCCTTTTCTTTTAGCTTTCCCCAGTTCATGCACTATGTTTTACAGATTCAACATGTGGGAAGTTTTGAAATGAAAGTCAAATGCAATGGAGATTTTGTTCAAATGAAAATTTGTGGTGAAATTACATTTGAGCCCGAAGCTTGTTGCTCCCTTGTCATATAAAAGGGAATTCAAGGCTCATTTGTAGGGAGAGAACTAATGAAAAGCTCTAGCTAGGTTTTGAGTTGAATATGTGGGTAGAAAGATATATGTCCTCTAATGTGGAAGTGATATATGTGGAGCCATTGGCTATTAAAACCCCAAGTGGACATAATAGAATAGATAGCCTGTTTTGAGTTTTGGATGAATATATGCAAATTATCTTAAATTGTATGCAGTTATGACTTATAAGCATGAATAAACATATAATTCTAATATATTTTCTCTCCTTATGTGGATTTGAGTGAATTTTGAATGAAATGTTAATGATATTGTCATTCTTCTTTTGAGAATTTGTTCAATTGTGTGTTTATGTTTTTTAGTTGATTCAAGAAAATCAATTAAATGCTTAAATGGAGTCATAAGTTTACAATTATTTACAAAGGATTTGATAAGTAGTAATATATCAGAGAATTGAGCTCCATAATGCAAGGTATTATATGAGTAGTCTATTCTATTAAATTTTTGGGTCATTTCTGCTAATGGTAAATGGGTAACTAAATATTTAACTAACGAAGAATAAAAGAATAATATGTAAATGGGTCACTCACTCACTCCCTCTATCTCTCTCCCCTTAACCCTAAACCCTTAACCCTTAAACTCTAAACCCTTAATATTAGGTGTGTATTAAAACATTATAAAAGTATAGATTTTTGGACTTCTATTAGGAATTGAATGATAAATGGCGATGAATGGGAAAATCTAAGGCACTTTAATATTTTCAACTAAAAAGTTAGAGTTCAATTAGGATTAGTGTTCACTTAGGGTTAGGTTTAGGGTTCAATTAATGTTCAATTTGGGTTAGGATTGAGGATGAGATTAGGGTTTAATTAAGGTTATGAATTCAATAAGAGTTCAAATAAGGTCAAGGATAAGGTTAGGGTTGGGGTTAAGGTTCAATTAGGATAAGAATTAGTGTTAGGGTTAGGATTAGAGTTAAACTATAGTTCAAAGTTAGGGTTATGGTACAATTAGGACTACTGTTCAATAAATGTTCAATTAGGGTTAATATTTAATTAAGGTTAGTTTTAAAGTTCAATTAGGGTTTGGGTTAGGGTTGGGATTATGAATCAAGTAGGTTTGGGTTAGGGTTTTATTAAAGTTAGGTTTAGGGTTTAGTTAGAGTTAGGGGTAGGGTTAGGGGTAGAATTCAATTATGCTTAGTGGTCAATTACAATTAGATTTAGTGTTCAATTAGGGTAAGGGTTAGAGTCCAAATAGGGTTAGGGTTTAACTAGGGTTAGGATTATAATAGAATAAAGTTTTGTGTTTAATTATGATATCTAGAATTTAGTATAATTTTCGAAAATGAAATGATTTGGACACAAAGAAAAAAATAGAAAAGTTGATTTTATATAGATCTTATTTGTTAATTTATTCTAAAATTCTAATTAATAATTGTTTAATTAATATAAAATGAATATTTAATTTAATTTAATTTAATTATATTAGATAATTAGTAAAACTAAATAGATAATAAATATTTTATGGATTTTAAAAATTAGAATCTAGTTAAATTTTATTTGTAATGTCAAATATTAAAATTTTAGATTGAAATACTTAATTGATTTTAAAATATTTATAATTAATGTTTAATTTATAAACTAATATTAAGACACTAATAAATATAACCCACAACAATATTCATAGGGTTTCTTTCTTGGGAGAAGTTTATTGAATGGTAAGTGTATTTTATAAAATTAATATGTCAAATTAATTTTAGATAATACTACATGTGATTTTATATGGTATTAGTATGAATTAAAATTGATAATATATTTTCCCTTTCTTTTACGTATGAGCTACCACAATATATGGCTAAAATCTATTCATATTTTAGGCTTTTCTAAACACCACAACTTGACATCCAACAAAAAATTTATTGTGCATTTTCCAACTGCAAATCCTTAGAATTCTTAACATTTTACCTAAAGTTGTTCTTTATTGCAATAAATAATACACTATATATATATATATATAGAAAATTTAAATGCAAGGGATTCAAGTACATACCTTTGCTTTTGTTAATGTTGATGAAGATACAAATCTTGATGAAGTGCCAAATTTGATGACATGATATAAAAAACTAGAATATCTTTGCTCTATGTGGCACTTGAAATTTTGTACAAAACTATAACTAACTCTATGCCAAATTTGTGACTTTGGACCTATTTTGCATCAATAAATATGAGCTTTGACACATGCCTCCTAATCTAGCATACAATATGTAATTAAATGCTAAAAATAGTTGGGAGTAGTGTTGAGATTGGTGGATCTTTGGGAAGGTCCAATGCTTCACCTTTGTATCTCTCCCTATAGATAGAGGTAGAGATGAATATAGAATATAGAGGAAAAGGGATAAAAGAAATAGATGAGATATAGAGAGAGAGATAGGGGAAA
>VDFB02186324.1:0-21096 GCA_007258455.2 Sequoia sempervirens
TTACTATGAAAAATTCGTTATCTTTATAAGATAATCAAAAAAATTAGTCTCTATAGCTACCTCCTTATTTTTGTTACATCAAATTTGTGTCAATTTTTAAACTAAACATGTCCATTTCTTAATGTACTTTATATATATATATATAAATTTTGAGTTGATTTTATATCTATTATAATTATGATTTAATATTAGCTAATTTGAGCAAAAAATTGTTAGTTTTCCTGAGTTATATTTTCTCTCTTTAACTAAAAAATATATATCAATATTTCATTTCTTGCACATGTTCAATTTAGGTTATCGTATTTTATTATGCAGCCATGATTTATCATCTTTTTTAAATTTTAGATCTTATGAAAATGAGGTTCGTTTATTTCTTAAGGTTACAACTCATGTTGTTCCATGAGCGCACTTTTCACCAAGATTCAATGATTAAAAGAAGCATATGGAATTTGGAGGTGTTGACCTATGGTAACAAAACATTGGTAAAATGATGATAGAGTAGAAATATTAGGAGGAGATGAGTTTGAGGTTGTTTATGGATATGGTTTTTCAAGCAAAGAGTAAAGAAATTGGTGAGGAAAGTGAGGCAACTTCATTTTTATCCTTCATCCCTAATGTTTCTATGTAGTCTATTTTAGAGAATAAATAAAAAATTTAATGAATATTGAAATTTTTCCAATTATTTGTTATAATCTACCCTTTACAAAGAGGATTATTTGATAATTGGATGACATGAGTTCGAGAAAACCTTGATATATACATTTCCTTGTATAGAGAGTTGTAGAAGGTTAAATTTTTTATGTGCTAAGAATGGAACGTAATGTAGAAAGAGTGATTTCAAAAATTTCCAAGGTTGTGGTTTGGTATATTTTTAGACATTTTCTTTGAAAACCTATGGTTAATCATGTGGATTTTATCTTATAATCTACTCCTATGTAAGTTGAAATATGTAATGTATCCTTATATAACTAGGTTATACTTCCTTGTGTCTTGAATCCATTACACCGAGTCATTAAAATTAGAGAAACAAGATCATATTTTCCCTTTACGAATGATATATATTTTATTTCATTAGTTTTTGTCCTAGCTTATTTCACTATGAATGGTTTAATTTTTACTTGGTCCTGGTGGCTTGAGTTCCTACTTTATCTATAAAAATATTGATGATAATTTCTCCCTTGTTCAAAAAGAATACTAACATTTTAAAATCTAACTTCATGAAATTAAGATAGATAGAAAAATTATTCCTACACTAATACTTGTAAAAGATAAATAAGAAAATTTTCAATATTTCACTCTATTAAACATCAAAGAAATAATAATAAATATCAAATAAAATATTACTTTCATACATTTAAATTCCTAGAAATCACTGCTACTAAAATATAAATCGATACAATTGACTCAAAAACTACTAGATAAAACTATTTTCGTATAATTTTCTTTCTTCTATCATTGAGACAGCTAGTGCCGTTCACCACCCGTCGTCATTATTATTCACGCAGACAGTCATATCGGGTTACAATCAATAAAAGAAACTGTCATGTAAGTTCCCGTGAAATGAATACTACAGGGCTGAATATTATCCATACAATATGGATATCATCTTTTCCACTGTCATGGTAGGTTTGCTTGATGTGCTCGTCCAAACCAATGTCCTACGGCAACGAATTTTCTTCACCCTACATCTTTCTGCCGTGAATGCACACGATAAGTTTGAGGAAAGAATAGACCTTAAAAACAACAAGATTCAAAAGAAAGGGAAAAATAGGGCCGAGGGGGCCTAGCTCGGTTAGCTAAGTAGTGCATTGCGGCTCTGTAGTCCGCGAGTTCTAGTCTCCCCATCCCATGGTACGGGAGGCGTGTCAGCGCCAGTTGTCGCGGTCCGTTAAAGTTTACGGTATGCTGATTTATAGAAGTCGTGCTACCGATTCCTGCGATTTCAAAAAAAAGGGAAAAATAAAGAACCTTGAGGAGATGGGGCGCCCTTCTTACCAGCGTCTCTTTCCCGGTCATCTCATCTTACGTACAAAGCATTAGTGTCCACTGTGACTTTGAATTTCTGCACCGCGTGCTGGACTGAACCAACGAAGGATTCTCATACGACAATGAGAAAAGGATGGTTACCGCTATGACTCTGAATTTTCTGCTCGATGTGCTCATCCAAACCAATGTACCACGGCAATGAATTTTCTTCACCTTACATCTTGCTGCCATGTGGATGCATAAAGGAAAGATAGAGCCAAAACAAGAGATTAAAAGAGGAAAAAAGAGGCTGGGGACTCCCTTGCGGTTCCCTTCTTACCGTCTTTCCTCATCTTCCTGTAAAGCAGTTGCCATCGAGAAAAGATGTCGTGTCCACTATGACTCTGGATTTCTGCTCCCCGTGCTGGACTCAACCAACGAAGGATTGTCATACAACAATGAGAAAAGGATGGTTACCAATACACACATATACATATATATCTATGATGAAAAATTTGCAATAAACATTTTTCAATATTAAAAATATGATATTTTGAAGAGTCTACCAATAGAAATTTGGTTTATACTATTTGTTACTCTTGCCTAATCTACAAAATTTATTTGTGACTCCCGTAAATTTTATCTTACAATACTAGGTGGTTTTTTATGTCTCACAAATGGGTAATGTGCATTTCATATTTAAATATTCAATATAAAGTCATTTCCTTCATCTTACATATTTCCTTTTAATTTTTAGTTTGTTATTTCATCTATGACAAGGTGATATGATGGAGGTCATAGATATTTATTTTTAAAAATTATTATAAAACAAAGAAATAATTAATTATATTACATTTAGTAAAAGTTAAATTATTTTATAAGATTAATATGTATGTATATATTGTATTTAATTTGTTTACAAGCATGTCGTATTCAAAGTTTTGGAATAGGGTGTGGACATCTATTAGAATATAAACAATAAAAGAATTTCATCATAGTCGAAACTATCCAATAAACATGAATGCAAATTGTGTTCAAGCACACACAAATTTCAACTAAGTATTAAAAAACTATATAGAAGCACTTTTGAACCTCCCTTTCCTGATTCCTAGCACAAAATGCTTTATCTTCAACATTTGTCATTGCACTAACAAATACAAATTAAATTGGAGAGTGAGATTGTGTTTAATTTTTGTTTGAGTCCATGATGTTTAGCTCTATCTAAGAGATATTATTGTGTCTATTTCTAGTGGGTTTTTAGTGTTGTAATCTTCATTGAAAATCAAAATGGGGGTTTAATTGTATGCATAGGTTAAAGATTTTATATTTCACTTTTTTTAAACTCGTACAACATGTGTTTTTTTCCCAAAATTTATGTATGAAAACCATTCACATGTAGTGATTGGATCATTCCTCCATTTTAACAAATTCACTACAACAATCTAAAATTTGAAGTGATATGAAGGAAATTCATCATTACTATGAAAATTTGATTATCTTATTTAATAAGGTAATCAAAGAAATAAGTCTCTATAGATGCCTCATTATTTTCATTACATCAAATTTGTGTCAATTTTTAAAAGGATCATGTCCATTCACTTTGGAAAAATTCAAAAAAAATTGTGGTCGCAAATTTTGGGTTTATTTTATATTTATTCTAATTTGGGATGTAATATAGGCTAATGTGATAAATGTTAATTTTCTTGAGTTACATTTTCTCTCTTTAACTAAACAATATATATCAATATTTCATTTCTTTTGTATGTATAATTTAAATTATAGTGTTTTATTATGCAACCATGATTTATCATCATTTTTAAATTTTTAGATCTTATAAAAATGAGGTTTATTTATTTTTTATGGCTACAACTCATGTTGTTCCATAAGCACACATTTCACCAAGTTTCAATGGTATAAAATAGCACACGGAATTAGGAGGTATTGACCTAAGTTAACAAACATTGGTAAATAATGATAGAGTAGAAATATTAGGAGATGAGTTTGACGTTTTTTACGGATATGGAAAGATTTTCCAAGCAAAGATTAAAGAAATTGGTGAGAAAAGTGAGGCCACTTCATTTTTATCCATCATCCCTAATGTTTCTATGTAGTCCATTTTAGAGAATGAATAAAAAGGTTAAAAAATATTGGGTTTGTTTTTGTTTACATTTCTTTGGATACTATATCCTCTACAAAGTTATTTGATAATTGGAAACCATTTAATTTTGAAGAGAAATTGATGCAAGTGCATCCATTATTGCCAACAAACTAGCAATATTTGATTTGTGTTCAAATTTTGTTGTGCATTTATTTTAATTAGAATTTTGGAGTATTTTTTATGTTGCAATGTCCAAAAATTATATTAAATAACTTGAACATATTTTGGTTTGAATTTCACCTTGGGAAGTATGCCAGATTTAATAATTTTAATTAAAATTTTCCAAAAGGAAGGCTAGGCATGGGATTCTTGGGATTTGAGGAATGTTTGAATTTTCAATTAGTGAACGTCATGCTACAAGCATGATTTGGATGCCTAGGTTGAGTGGAATTGAACATTTGAATTGGAAATTCAAATTGAAGAGTGGAGGAATGGTTGGCTAGTGGTGGCCTACCTAGCTAGGAGTGAAATCAACATGCATTGAGGAGTTGAAGAATGTCATTTGCTTCCATTAATTGATTTTCTAGAAGGGGGGCATGGATTTGGTGTAGCGGAATTGCTTAAAGGTATTAGCAATACTTTTGGTTATGTTTTTGGTGATTGTTGGTTGTGGGTTACTAATTTTTTGAGAGAGATGACTTGGGAATAACATCTTCTTGGGAGAAAAAATTTCAGACTTTGAATTGCAAGTGGAAAGAAAAAATCAGAGGCAAATCAATTATTGAAGACTTTGGGGTTGTGTGCTTTGATTTCTAGAATTTGTGTAGGTGTAGGAAGGAGATTATATGAATTGAGAGGAGGATTAAATGCATACCTATAGATGTTATTGCTTCCTATATCAAGACATTTACTTCTGATTTTTCATGTAATTGTAGTCCTTAGGGATATCTTTGTATTTCCCCTCCATTGAATGTATTGCATAGAGATTTGTGGGTGTCATTAAGCAAATAAGAATTGAATATGTTGCTATTTTTTTTGTCTTTATTCATTTTTAATTCATCAAATTATGTGTGAGATTAGAATTGCATAGATTTGTAGGAAATATCTCTTGCATCAGTGGTATTATAGCAAGTTTTCTTGATTCTATAGGTAAAGTTCTAGAAAGGGGTAGTTTGTAGTAGAACCTATGAGTGTGGGTGTTGTGAAAAATGCCTCCAAGAGTAGCCCCAAGTGGAAGGGATAGAGGTGGAGGTAGAAACCCTCCTAACATGAAGGATTTTAGAGCCATCAAAAGGCAAGATGAAAAATTATGATAAGAGTTGTGCATAGAGAAAGAGATGAGAGTGAAGATGAAGTAGATGAGGAGGAACCATTTGTAGAAGAAGTATAGGATGAAATTGATCCTAGAGATGATAGGTTTTTGAAATCCATTACCAGCATTGGGATGAGGCCAAAAATAGAGGTTTTGACATTTAATGGGAGCTTGAATCCAAAAGAATTGATCATAGACTAGATAAATGACATGGAGGAGTTCTTTGAATTTGAAGAGATTGAATATCTTGACAGGTTTTAAGGTTTGCTAAATCTAAGTTGAAAGGATATGCTAAAATTTGGTGGAAAGAATAATATATATTCCTTGACTAACACTAACACCTAGTTGTGGAATATGGCTCTGTATAAGAATTCCTACCGTAGACCTATGATTTTGAAATTTCTAGAGAAGATGGCAAGGGGGATGACAATGATGGGGATGATGGTGTTATGGTTGCAGATGATTCTGCTTGGCTAGTGCTCTAAAACTTTTAGCGTGGTTGTCTAGCTTTTTATGCTTTGTTTCCATTTTGGCTAGATATTGATGGATTTATCACTAAATATGGTGGTTTTCTTTTTAGTGCTTCTTCTGGTGCTACATTTTTGGCTCCTTTGACAGTGCCTTTCTAAAGATGATGTCATTGATGAGGGGGTTTTTGATGCAGGGTTGTCTATGTAGGTGGTTTCTTTGGTTCATGTGTTGGATGGCTTCATGGCGTTGAAGATTTCTTTGGGCCTCGTGGTCGTGGGTTCCTAGTATCTATCTCTTGTTGCTCATTTTGTTGATGTTTCTCTAGTTATTTGATAGTGGAAAAATTAATTTTGGAGAGAAATTGATGTAGGTGCATCCATTATTGCCAACCAACTAGCAATATTTGATTTGTGTTCAAATTTTGTTGTGCATTTATTTTAATTGGAATTTTGGAGTATTTTTTATGTTGCAATGTCCAAAAATTAGATTAAATAGCGAACATATTTTGGCTTAATTTCACCATGAGATATCAGTTTAAATTAAATTTTTTTGAAAGGAATGCTATGATTGGGATTCCTGGGAGTTGAGAAATGTTTGAATTTTTAATTAATGAACATCATGCTACAAGCATGATTTGGATGCATAGGTTGAGTGGAATTGAAAATTTGAATTGGAAATTCAAATTGAAGAGTGGAGGAATGGTTGGATAGTGGTGGCCTACCTAGCTGGGAGTGAAATCAACATGCATTGAGGAGTTGAAGAATGTCCTTTGCTTCCATTAATTTATTTTCTAGAAGGGAGGCATGCATTTGGTGTAGCGAAATTGCTTAAAGGTATTAGCAATACTTTTGGTTGATTTTTTTGGTGATTGTTGGTTGTGGGTTCCTAATTTTTGGAGAGAGATGACTTCGGAATAGCATCTTCTTGGGAGGAAAATTTTCAAAACTTTGAATTGCAAGTGGAAAGAAAAAATTAGAGGCAAATCAATTATTGAAGACATTGGGGTTGTGTGCTTTGATTTCCACAATGTACATGTAGGTGCAGGAAGGAGATTATACGAATTGACAAAAGGATTAAATACATACCTATAGATGTCATTACTTCCTATATCAAGACATTTACTTCTGATTTTTCATGTAATTCTAGTCCTTAGGGATATCTTTGTATTTCCCCTCCATTGAATGTATTGCATAGAGATTTGTGGGTGTCATTAAGCAAATGAGAATTGCATATGTTTCTAATTTCTTTGTCTTTATTCATTTTTAATTCATCAAATTATGTGTGAGATTAGAATTGCATAGATTTGTAGGAAATCTCTCTTGCATCAATGGTATCAGAGCAGGTTGTCTTGATTCTATAAGTAAAGTTCTGAAAAGGGGTAGTTTGTAGTAGGACTTGTGAGTGTGGATGTTGTGCAAAATGCCTCCAAGGAAACAGAAGGGGATAGAGGTGGAGGTAGAAACCCTCCTAACATGAAAGATTTTAGAGCCATCATAAGGCAAGATGAAACATTACGAGAAGAGTTGTGCATAGAGAAAGAGATGAGAGTGAAGATGAAGTAGATGAGGAGGAACCATTTGTAGAAGAAGTACAGGATGAAATTGATCCTAGAGATAATAGGTTGTTGAAATCCATCACCAACATTGGGAAGAGGCCAAAAATAGAGGTTTTGACATTTAATGGGAGCTTGAATCCAGAAGAATTGATCATAGACTAGATAAATGACATGGAGGAGTTCTTTGAATTTGAAGAGATTGAATATCTTGACAGGTTTTAAGGTTTGCTAAATCTAAGTTGAAAGGATATGCTAAATTTTGGTGGAAAGAATAATATGTATTCCTTGACTAACACTAACACCTAGTTGTGGAATATGGCTTTGTGCAAGAATTCCTACTATGGAGGTGATTTTGAAATTTCTAGAGAAGATGGCGAGGGGGGTGATAGTGATGGGGATGATGACGTTATGGTTGCAGATGATTCTGCTTGGCTAGTGCTCTGCAACTTTTAGCGTGGGTGTCTAGCTTTTTATACTTTGTTTCCCTTTTGGCTAGATATTGACAGATTTATTACTAAATATGGCAGTTTTCTTTTTAGTGCTTCTTCTAGTGTTAGATTTTTGGCTCCTTTGACTGTGCCTTTCTAAAGATGATGTCATTGATGAGGGGTTTTTTTGATGCAGGGTTGTCTATGTAGGTGGTTTCTTTGGTTCCTATGTTGGATGGCTTCATGGCGTTGAATATTTCTTTGGGCCTCATGGTCGTGAGTTCCTAGTATCTATCTCTTGCTGCTCATTTTGTTGATGTTTCTCTAGTTACAGATGGTAGGTTTGAGTGTTGCTTTGTGGGTATTTTTTGTGTTGCTAGTTGTGATGCCATGTTCTCGGATGTCTTTTGGCTTGTAGAGTCCCTTCTCTAGCTTGGCTCCTATTTGGAAGCTTCCTCTCTGTTGTCTCGTAGCTTGATTCTTTTCCCTTGACCCTCTTTGAAGATCTAGGAGTGTTAAGGGGGTGCATCTACTACCTTTGCGAAGATCCTAAAGGGTTTGGGCTCAAATTTTCCTTTTTTCTAATGCATCCATCTAGAAGTTATTGCTTGTGGATTCTAGCGGCCTTTTTTGTGGTTGCATTTGGGATTTTTTCCTCAAATGGCTCTTTTGAGCTAGTTCTTTAGCTTATTGGGTTGTGGATGTAAGGATCTTGTCCTATCCCCTTGGAGGATTTGTGTTTTTTGCATTTGGTGGTTGCTTGTTTTTTACTGCTAGAATGGGCTTGTGGGGGATGTCTTTGTATTCCCTTCTATGGGGGTGTGGGTTTTTGAGTTCTCTCACTTGGGTTGTGTTAGGGTTTGTGGAGTTGGCTTGAAAAGTACTTCTTGGGAATTCGAGGGTTTGGCTTGGGTTTATGCATTTGAGTGAAGTAGTACTATTATTAGATGGGTAAGAAAAGAAGTTCCAATGCTTGACTATAGTAAATGTCATCTAAATGTTTGTTTGAAGAGTAGTACTAGTATTATTGGATGGATAAAGGAAATTTTTAAGCACCGCCTAAAATTTTGAGTCAAAGTAAGTGCTACTAGATGGGTGGGGAGAAAGTTCCAATGATTTATTCTATAAACATTACCACAGATTTTTGTACTACATTTTAATATGGTGTATTATGTTTTCTTTAGAGTAGCACTGAATGGACAAAAAAGATTTGATACTCTTATCAGCATCACTAAAATATTTTTATTATATTTTCTTAAATGATTTGATAGGTTTTGTCTATAGAAAAAACCGAGAGCATCTTGATTTTTTAAAAACTCAATGATTAAATTACATTTGAATCAAAAATAATACTTATGATAGATAAATAAGATAAATTATAATATTTCACTCTATTAAACGTCAAATATATCTACATTTCCATACAAATAAATTCCAACAAATCTCTACTCTAAATTATAAATCGAAATTGACTGAAAAACTACTGAATTAAAACCAGGCATTACATTATATTCATATCATTTTCTTTCTTCTATCATCAGAGACAGCTAAGAGCCATTCATCACCCGTCGTCCCTTGGACTGTTGTTTTGTTCTTTTATGATTATTATTATTCAGGCGGACAGTCACATCGTGTTTGGCTTCTTAAAGCAACAAAAAGAAACTGTCATGGTAGGTTTGCGTGAAATCAATACTACGGTACTTCATCAATACCATACAATCTGCTTTTCGTCTCTTCCACCGCCAAAATGGTGTTGTCGAAAGGCGTCCCTGTCCGCTATGACTCTGAATTTTCTACTCGATGTGCTTGTACAAACCCATCTCATACGGCAACCAACTTTCTGCCATGAATGCACACGATAAGTATGAGGAAAAAATAGAGCCAAAACCAGGGACGCCAAAGTGCGGACCGCCATTGCCACCGCATCTCGTTCAATCACCTCTTCCTCCCGCAAAACGATGCCGTCCCGAAAGGCGCAGGGTGGACTAACCAACAAAAGGATTATCATGCGGCAGCAGAAAAGGTTATTTATTACCTATATATAAAATGCTGTGATTGGAATTTGTATATAATTATTTAATAATAAAATATGATATTTTGAAAGAAGTCTAGCTATTAAAATCTACTATACAACTATTTGTTACTCTCACTAATATACAAACTTTATTTGTGGCAAACTAAATTTATCTTCTAATACTAGGTGTTTTAATGTCTTGCAAATGGGTAGTGTAAATATTTGAAATTTAACTCCGTCTTTAAATATTCAATATAAACGTCAATTCCTTCATCTTAAATATTTCATTTTAATTTTTAATTTGTTATTTCATCTATCGCATGAAAAATTTGGTGATGAGTTAATTTGTGACCATTTTAACATGGAGGCGATATGATATGAGGGGTTCATAAATTTATTTTTAAAATTTATTATAAAACAAAGAAACAATCAATTAAATTATATTTTGTAAATGTTAAATTATTTTTTAATATTTGTGTATATGTATAATTTTATTTAATTTGTTTATAATTACATCATGTTTAATGTTTTGGAATAGGATATCAATATCTATTAGACTATAAACAATTAAAAAATTCATTGAGATGTTATAGTTAACACTATCTTATACACTTAATGTAATTGTGAAAGCTTACCGTGAAGTTCAATTGAATATTAAAAACTCTATAGAAACACATTTTTGACCTCCTTTCTAATTCCCAAAACAAAATACCATTCTCTTCAAATTTTGTCATTGTATGCCAATAAATACAACTGAATTGGAGAGTAAGATTGTGTTTAATTTTATTTGAGTCCATGATGTTTAGCTCTATTTAGAGATATATTCATGTCTACTAAGTGGTTTTGTTGGAATTGTGATTCTCATTAGAAAATCAAAATTTGGGTTTGTCATTATGCATGGGGAAAAGATTTTTATATTTAATTTTATTTCTTTTTCTTTTGGAAAACTTGTACATGTGTTTTGTTTTTTCCGAAATTGGTGTATGGAAACCATTCACATGTAGGAAATGGATCATTTCCACATTTCAACAAATTCACTACAACAATATGAAACTTAAAGTGATATGAAAGAGAGCTTCATCATTACTATGAAAAATTAGTTATCTTTATAAGGTAATCAAAGAAATTAGTCTCTATAGCTACCTCCTTATTTTTGCTACATCAAATTTGTGTAAATTTTTAAAAGCAACATGTCCATTTCTTAATGTACTATATATATATATATATATATATGTAAATTTTGAGTTTATTTTATATCTATTCTAATTATGATTTAATATTAGCTAATTTGAGTAAAAAATTGTTAGTTTTCCTGAGTTAGATTTTCTCTCTTTAACTAAAAAATATATATCAATATTTCATTTCTTGCACATGTACAATTTAAGTTATCGTATTTTATTATGCAGCCATGATTTATCATCTTTTTCAAATTTTAGATCTTATAAAAATGAGGTTCGTTTATTTCTTAAGGTTACAACTCATGTTGTTCCATGAGTGCACTTTTCACCAAGATTCAATGATTAAAAGAAGCATATGGAATTTGGAGGTGTTGACCTATGGTAACAAAACATTGGTAAAATGATGATAGAGTAGAAATATTAGGAGGAGATGAGTTTGAGGTTGTTTATGGATATGGTTTTTCAAGCAAAGAGTAAAGAAATTGGTGAGGAAAGTGAGGCAACTTCATTTTTATCCTTCATCCCTAATGTTTCTATGTAGTCTATTTTAGAGAATAAATAAAATTTTAATGAATATTGAAATTTTTCCAATTACATTTTGTTGCATAATCTACCCTTTACAAAGTTATTTGATAATTGGATGACATGAGTTTCGAGAAAAACCTTGATATATACATTTCCTTGTATAGAGAGTTGTAGAAGGGTTAAATTTTTATGTGCTAAGAATGGGAACATGTAGAAAAGAGTGATTTCAAAGAATTTTAAGGTTGTGGTTTGGTATATTTTTAGACATTTTCTTTGGAAACCTATGGTTAATCATGTGAATTTTATCTTATAATCTACTCCTATGTAAGTTGAAATATGTAATGTATCCTTATATAACTAGGTTATACTTCCTTGTGTCTTGAATCCATTACACCAAGTCATTAAAATTAGAGAAACAAGATCATAATTTCCCTTTACGAATGATATATATTTTATTTCATTAGTTTTTGTCCTAGCTTATTTCACTATGAATGGTTTAATTTTTAATTGGTCCTGGTGGCTTGAGTTCCTACTTTATCTATAAAAATATTGATGATAATTTCTCCCTTGTTCAAAAAGAATACTAACATTTTAAAATCTAACTTCATGAAATTAAGATAGATAGAAAAATTATTCCTACACTAATACTTGTAAAAGATAAATAAGAAAAATTTCAATATTTCACTCTATTAAACATCAAAGAAACAATAATAAATATCAAATAAAATATTACTTTCATACATTTAAATTCCTGGAAATCACTGCTACTAAAATATAAATCGATACAATTGACTCAAAAACTACCAGATAGAACTATTTTCGTATAATTTTCTTTCTTCTATCATTGAGACAGCTAGTGCCGTTCATCACCCGTCGTCATTATTATTCACGCGGACAGTCATATCGGGTTACAATCAATAAAAGAAACTGTCATGTAAGTTCCCGTGAAATGAATACTACAGGGCTGAATATTATCCATACAATATGGATATCATCTTTTCCACTGTCATGGTAGGTTTGCTTGATGTGCTCGTCCAAACCAATGTCCTACGGCAACGAATTTTCTTCACCTTACATCCTTCTGCCATGAATGCACACGATAAGTTTGAGGAAAGAATAGACCCAAAACAACAAGATTCAAAAGAAAGGGAAAAATAGAGGCGGGGCCCCTAGCTTCCGGTTAGCTAAGTAATTACTGACTAGCGACTCTGCTGATCCACGAGTTCGATCTCCCCATCCCATGAATGCAGAATGTCGCCAGTCGCCGGATCCGCGTTAAAAAGTTGCAGGCGCCTTTGCGCGGTTTATAGGGGAATTCGTGCTGCAGGTCTAGGTCCTAAAAAAAGGAAAAATAAAGAACCAGAGATGGGACTGCCCTTCTTACCGCGTCTCTTCGGTCATCTCATCTTACGTACAAAGGCGTCAGGTGTCCCACTTTGTGACTTTGAATTCACTTGCCGTCTTTGGTGAACCAACGAAGGTTCTCATACGGCAATGAGAAAAGGATGGTTACCGCTATGACTCTGAATTTTCTGCTCGATGTGCTCGTCCAAACCAATGTACCACGGCAACGAATTTTCTTCACCTTACATCTTGCTGCCATGAATGCATAAGGAAAGAATAGAGCCAAAACAAGAAGATTAAAAGAAAGGGGAAAAAAGAACTGGGGACTCCACTGGGATTTCCCTTCTTACCCGCGTCTCTTCACTCATCTCTTCCACCGCCAAAACGGTGCCGTCAAAAGGCGTCCGTGTCCACTATGACTCTGGATTTCTGCTCCCCGTGCTGGACTCAACCAACGAAGGATTGTCATACAGCAATGAGAAAAGGATGGTTACCAATACACACATATACATATATATCTATGATGAAAAATTTGCAATAAACATTTTTCAATATTAAAAATATGATATTTTGAAGAGTCTACCAATAGAAATCTGGTTTATACTATTTTTTACTCTCGCCTAATCTACAAAATTTATTTGTGACTCCCGTAAATTTTATCTTACAATACTAGGTGGTTTTTTATGTCTCACAAATGGGTAATGTGCATTTCATATTTAAATATTCAATATAAAGTCATTTCCTTCATCTTACATATTTCCTTTTAATTTTTAGTTTGTTATTTCATCTATGACAAGGTGATATGATGGAGGTCATAGATATTTATTTTTAAAAATTATTAGTTCCTGCCGCCCGGTGGGAATATATACATTCACGGAATCAACTGCAGGCTGTAATAAATTGAATCACATTTAGGCATTTAACATATTCTCATTTTTTGTATAGTTTGAGATTTGGAATTTATTTTTATGTGGAAAGGTAGCATTTATCTATTTATCTATTTTTTTAGAGTAGCTTTATAAATCATTTTTCGTTTAAAGTAGGAAAATCGCGAGCATATAAATTGATTAAATAAATTTAAGAAAAGGCATAGTTTATAAAACTAGCGGGTAGAGGTACATAATTCATGAATGCAAATTAAATGCATTAAATGGCATCTGGCTGGAGGTGAAGGCACTGGAATGGCTTGGTGGCCATGCATGGCCAGGGTACTTTGGTCATTTAATATAGATTTAAGCCACTTGCTATGCATGGCTATTACTTTGTGCATGTTTTTTTATTCTGCTTACAGTGCAGGAGATGTTGTAGTTGCAAAGTAGCTTCGGCTCTGCTACTGCTCTAGACGACTCCCTCCAATGCAACAAGCTTCCTGCACCAGGTGCCTGCCACTACTGTGTTTACTTTTATTTTATGGAGGGTAGGGTAAGGTTTACAAATGCAAGGTTTTTAATATATTTTTATGACAACCATCATTGTTTTCGCTAACTGTTTTGTGTTTGTTTTTCTTTTTGCAGTCACCTCTGCCTGTCATTTTTACTTTTATTTCCTTGCGGGGGTTTGAAGATTTTCTCTATGCCTATGTATGAAGCATTTTACTTTTTTTTTGTTCAAAAACAAAATGTGGTCTGATTTTTGAAGGGAGAAACCCCCTGTTAAAGAATACATGGATTTAAATTCTCATGGCCATGCTATATTAACTGTGAATCCAATCTAATAAACTACTGGATTAATAATGAACTTAAAAGATATATAATTTAAAATGAGAGGAGCGGCGGAAATAGCTGTTAAAGGTTCTCACTATTTATTTAAAGCCCTTGTCTATCCTACTTTGCCTCGTTAGATTTTTTACATATCCTAAACAAGAAACAGTGTATGTAGTTTATTAAGCCACGTGATGAGTTGCGCACGCATTTCCAGGTACATTATCACTCTTAAGGGCTCAACAACCATTGTCAGCGAGTTCTTTGGTAACTTACCTCTAACAAGCCTTTAAATTACTCCATCATGGCTTCCACAAATCCAATTTGCTACTTTTTTAAATAGATTATGTATGGTAATTAATTTCCTGGATTAATGCCTCTCAATCTTGTTGACGCATTCATTTTTGTTCCCTGAATGGACAACTTGCAGCCAACAGGTATGCATTCCTTCATGCACTTCTATTTTGTCTTTTGCCTTTTAAGACATCTTGTGAAGGACAGTTATGGAAACCCATTTACGATTTTTGACTTTTCTGGGTTTTTACAATATTCTGTACAACCGAGGCATTTATCCTAAAGAGCAATTCAGCAAGGTCAGGAAATATGGCATTCCCATGCTACTGATATAGGATGAAGAAGTCAAGGCTTAAATTGCCTCCATAACTTCTCAACTAGCAGGTGGGCAACATTGGGGTTAAGGGTTTAGGATTACTCAATATTTCTCTATTGTTTTAAAATTTGATGTTCGTTTGGTTTGGGAATGCTTGGGTTTAGGTTGTTTTCCATTGAGATTTGAAAAACTACATGGTTTGGGTTTGAGATGTGTTGTTATTCTTCAAAAAAATTATGGAATTTGTTGAGAATTTCTCATATTTTGATTTGACATTTTCTGGACAATCTTGGGGATGAGGGGTTTTGGGTTTCTCTCTGTTTGGGTAATAAGCTTTCTATATACCGCTTTATGCATGATAATTGTTATTCTTGAAATGGGGTTTGGATGATAGGTTTGATGTGGTAGGGTTCACTTTTTCCATGGATTGCCCTTTGGCTTTCAGCTATTATATATTGGGTTTAGGGTTTATTCTTTTCTTGTGAACCATCAAATATAAGGGATTTAGAATTTCTTTTTTTTTCTGTTTTCTCTTCTTGGAATGCATGTGGGTCTCGTTTGCTAGGTCTCTACTCAAAATTATAGGTTTCTCATTATTTGTGGATTTTCAGCTATCTTGGAATTTTGCATGCTACTGCTTGTGGGAAATCTTCACGAGTTTTGGTTGCTTATTCTTAGAATTGTCTTGATCAGAGTGGCTGGGGTGTGGAAAGCTGCAGAGAATTGTTTTGGTGATAATGAGCAAAGCCTCATCAGAGGTGCTTGAAAGATGGAATTTCAATATTGAGACTGATAAGGAAGTTGTCCAGAAAGGGTGTGATACCATATTCTGTCATTGTGCTCTTCTGGTCATTTTGTAACCTTCATAGAAGCATTTCTTTTTGTTGACTATGTTTTGCTATTAGAATTCTATAATGAAAAAAAAGCAATATGAATTTTTTATCTGTTTGCAGTGTCTCTAGACAGAAGAGTGACAAAGAAATAATGAGGGAGATTCAGGCTATCATGCGGCAAATTACATCTAGCATCACCTACCTCCCATGTCTTGATGAGCCATGTAAGTACACGTCTCATCAATTTTGTCTTGACATTTTGAGCAATTCTTAGGCTTTGAATAGCAATCATATCCGCATCAGGTTGACCCAAAGGAAAGATAGTATATACTTCTCTACTTGAATTAAAAACAATAACAATATTTAAGTTAAATTAAATCAAATATTTGGTTCCTCACTTGTGGACATTTGTATTTGAATTAAAGATAGTATACTTTACAATTAAAGTAAATCAAATTTTTGGTTCTTCACTTGTGGACATTAATAGTTTAATTAAATTAAATCAGATCAAATCTAGATGGTACTCCAAACGAACATCTGCTAGGTGCTCTCATTTTAAAAGATTGTAGACAATTACTAATTTGTCTTCTAGCTCTATATTGAACTAATGCTATTTTCTTTGCTGCAGGCACATTTGATGTACTTGCCTACACAGATAGGGATTTGTCAGTACCAGTAACTTGGTTGGAAACTGATGTGAGAGCGATAAAAAATGCTCAAGTGGTGAAGTTGCATTCTTTTGACACTAAGGTAAGTGCATTTGTCTCTCAATTCACATGTTCTCTTTTCATAACTTGAGGTTTTCTAGCATCACCATATGGAGTGTCACCCCATACGGAGTGTCAAACTCTGTGCAAAGAGGAATGCATGGGAGGGTTTTAGTCCATTGCTTAGGGTTTTTGGAGGTCAAACCTAAATGCATGCTATGCAAGCAGCTTTTGTAGAAGATGCATGCTATACAATTCCGTTTTGTACTAATTGCTTGATTTCAGTTAAGTGATTTTCTTTCTTTCTTTCTGCAGATATGTAGAGTTGATACTTTGCTTTCATACAGAATAGATGATATGGATGAGCAATAGTTATGTACATACTTGATGATTGTTTCCTGGAGCTCTCTCAACTCTGTATGAAGTTTGTTGGAAGTGACAATAGAATTGAGTGCCCATGGTAGGAGTTGTAGACACATGTAAATACCATTGCATTAAGAATCGCAACATATATGTGTGCAATATGATTTTTATAAGAGAAAACTAACTACTTTGTAATGTGCAAATTTTGACTGCATTAGTGATTCAAGTTAACACACCATATGTTCTCAAAGAGAGGCATACCCTATTTTGTGAGATGCAAAGGCAGGATTTCTATGTTTTGATAATCATAGAATCCCAAGGATGTTATAACCCAATAGTGTGACTGCATGTTTTATGACTTACAGACATATATCTGTATTGTCTATTCAAGAAGCTCAATGTATATGCTTGGAATATAATTATGATTTGTGTTACAGATTGCGAAGAAACTTATAAGTTACAAATTCTGATAATTTTCATGATTGTTAAATTAATATGGTGTCTTTTCACTTTGTTTCTGTTTGCATTTCAATTTTATAGAAATCTGGTTAGCCATATCAAGGAAAGTTATAAATCCTGGTCCATTGAAAAGTTTTATCAAAGAGCAAGCACTATTTGATGTAATTAAATAGCTTAATCACAAATTCTTTGATATATGAAGGCTTCGCTAGCATTGATCCACATTATTATCATTCAGATATTTATTTTTGCCAAATGCTTCGAATTTAAAAAAAGCTAATGCAAGTATAACGTTTCATAAAATTTTTGGTCTTTACTTGGTACTCTATTTCCAGGAGCTTGATATGAATGGGCATAGCAATAAATTTTTGGGGTAGAAAAGTCTAATGAAAGGAAATTTCTATTTGTCTGTCAAACAGTTGAAATAATTTGGGAAATGGTGCTTATTGTGAAATCCATTGCTGTTTTGTTGTTGGAAGGCATAAAATGTCTTAACCGAGAACTGCATAAAAGGCATTTGGTAGATGTAAAGCCAAATTCGCATCTTTTTCTAGCAGCCTCACTGCTCATGCCCGAAAAGAAGCTTGGACAAGGTACACGCATTCATTTGGAACATAAGATAGAGAAATTTTGTTTGGTGATATGTATGGAATGGATTCTAACATCGAATCTCAAATGCTAGCAATGAGATGACCTATAAAATCAATAATATGAGTGGGCCACCGAATATTACAGTAATCAAATCTATACATGTAAATACACGTACTTGGGCCAAGTAGGAATGTTGTGAAGGTTACCTTACAAGTATACCTAGGTGATGAGCATGGTCAACCTCTGAACGATATTATAGTGGTAAAACATCACTGAATCCCAAACATCTTACAATATTATGCCCATATAGTCAGGATATTGCCTAGCACCTTCAAGTTTGGTAAAAGATTACAACCATTTTATGGTTCAAGAGTAGTGTTATGATATGGAAATTCCCGTCAGATCCAAGGATTCAAGGCCCATCAATCCTGTGGGACAAAGGATTAATTCCCACAAACGATCTAAAGAAATGAAAGAGTCTGAAAAGCCAGAGAGAGCTACACTGGTGAAGATCGGGTACCTAGCTTCCTTAAAGAGATTTCATCTCATGGAAGGAGATGTATGCCAGATTCGCACAAAAAGGATTTTTTGACACTTCCAAGCATTTACGGCTGGAAGATAGTGATTTAATCAATAGCATATGAAAAAAAAAGAATTTATTGGAAAGGTCTATGAAACACCATGCCGGAAAAGTAAGGATTGTAGGATATGCATAAGTTGGATTTTACAAGAAAGGTCTCGAAATATTTGAATTATTGAAACCCTCTAGAACACATCCTACAATGCGCTCATCTGAGGAGTTTTCTCAACAGTCTAAAGATATATATAATACTGTTAAATTCAAGAGGAAAATGTTGAATCAATAGTGAATAATGCAAGCCTTTGACAACTGAAACAATAGACGTTTTAGGTATTGGGGCCTTAAAATTTGTATATTCACATGTTTGAGGTTTGTCGTTAAATATTTCCACAAAATGATATTAGATTACTAAGCTATGTGATTTGAAAATTGTACATACTTTGATATGATTGATGGTATGGCCCTAGCTGCATTTGAAATAAACAGGCAAAATGTTTTATATATATAAAAAAAAAACCATTAAAAGGGCGATACATACCCACAAGTGCATTTCATGAACAACATCATCCTCTATATAATGGCGTTGTTCAGAGTTAAATGACGAGTAAGCTTCAGCACAGAGGAGATTATTAAAAGAGTAGCTTGGCCCCTAAAGCTAGCTGCTCGGATGTCAGGTTACATTCCTCTCTTTAACTTGGTACTCTACCTCTGTTTCATTGCTAAAATCCCCTCAAACCTTCTTGTGTATAAAGAAAAATAGGAAATATGAAAACTCTCTCCTTTTTCCATTAAGCGCAGCTGGCTTTTGAGAGAAAATCATGCAAAAAGTTAATGCTTAGACAGACACGTGAACTGCTAGAAAGAATGTCTCTAAGAAACGTGGCAACTTGCAAGATGTTACCTCCCCCAGGCTACTTGCTGACTTCGCTAAATTAATTTTCTCACGAAGCCCGCCCACTTCACCGATAAACTTGACCACAATGCCCAAAATTTCATTTTATGCCATCCTCCAAAATTACGCTATCCGTTGTTGTTTTTCATTATTATTATTATTTAGTCAACTAGGTGAAATCAATTATTACGGTTTTTGCAATTAATTCTATTGCAACCATTTGCAACATGAATAACACTTGGTTGCATATTTTCCCTTGCAGGTTTTGTTTTAATGGCTCTGTGGTTGGTTGCCTGTATTTCCTCTTTCTATCCATAATCTGAATGGCTGCTAGCTATACCTACTTTCCTTGATTTATTCCCTTTGCTCTCCCCACATTACTACTTATCCTATTCTTATTGTCGTTCGATAAAATATTTGTCTATTATATGTGCTACTCTGTTTCCATTAGCTTTGAGAGTTTTGCAGTGCGTAAATTTGTAAATATTTCCTGAATTAAACTACCTCAAATTAAACCAAATAGATTTTGTTACTCAGAGCTTGAAATGTTTTGGTTTAAAATATTCACTGTTACAATTTCTTAGATGCATTTAACATATTATGTAAAAACTTGCAAGGCATAGATACCTTAAACATCAGTCTTTAGAGCACGCTTAAGCTGGACTGTTTCTTTTCATTATCTCCGATGTAATTTAAAAAGACAAAGAGGAAGCAGACCAACATCATTACAGTTTCCAACTTTTTGTCTTTGTTGTTTTCGCCTTTTCTAGCCTGTTGTTTCAATTCATGTTGTCTAGCTATGTTTGGGAAGGATAACAATTTGATGCAATAAAACTTTAAGTAGAATCAACTACAATGTGAAAAACTCATCATATTCCAAATTTTGTTGAATAGGCATCCAAATGAATAGCTACAAGCAATCTCAGCATTTGAATGTGTTTGAATTTTTTGGATATTTATTGAAATGAACTTTGCAAATAAAAAACATGTTTTATATTTTGTTGATAAGGTTTGATTTCTCTGACCACCTTTATTCAGCTTAAATAAGCGATCACATTGGCGTTGGCAGAAGGTGAGCCACATATCCAACACTTAAAATTTATATGATATATATGTACAGGAGTTCTATAATCATCAAGTCATAATAGGGTCATATTTTTAAATAAATTTTGGTCTTCAATTTATGTAGAAGAATTCATTCATAATCATGGGGAAATTATTTGTGCTTCTATTATATTTTTGTTTGTTACTCTTCTTTTTCATGTGAATAATCTCTTTTTTTCCATTATTTTACTTTTTATTATTAACAAGTGGATATTCAAGAGATGTCTATAATAGATTTTAAGACAAAAATAGGACATTTGATATAAATTAAGTATTACTAATTATTTATATCGTGATATATGAAAATATATTTGATTCATGTTTTACAAGACGAAGTAAATACATTTTTTTATTTCAAACAATGATT
>VDFB02186325.1:0-39522 GCA_007258455.2 Sequoia sempervirens
AAGCTATTGCCACAAATAAAAAAAGCCATAGATCTTGTTTGATCAATCAATGCCTTTGCATTTCCCTGATTTTTTAAAAACAGAAATGATTTATGAAACTATTCAGTGCATGCCACTTGATTCATGTTTATGTGAATAGCTTTTAAAATCATTTGGTCTTTGAGAAAACCAGTCACTTAGAAAATACATAGGAACAAAGGAATCTAATTACACAAAACATTTGAAGACCATAGCCTCAAATTGACAATGTGAGCAAAAAAGATTCTTATCCACCATTTCTTGCATGTAAACAAAGCTACCTGAAAATATTGTTTTGTGTTTGTGGCATTGAAAGTATACATCATGCATTGTACTCATTTATCCAATTTTTCAATGTAACAGGAATAAGTACATACAATCCTGGTGGGGGACAGTGGATGACAACGTCAGGTTGAAGAATTAATACTATTTTCCCCTTGTGCTTCTAAAAAATTGTTTGTTGTTTAATATGTCACATAGGCTTCTGCTACTACTCAAGATCCATTTTGCAACATATATAGAGATTATTATCTTCCAAGATACTTGACAACATGATTAATACTATAGAATGCTATTGAGTAAAGGAACACAGGCAACATAGGATAAAACTATAGATTTTGTAATCTAGATGATAGCGTTTGATACTATTCATACATAACATCTTCTACTCTCAAACACATTAGGATACAAAAGAAACAAAGAAAATGATAGACGTTGACACCTATGAATTGATAAAGCACCCCCAAATATAAAACATTGACTATGCGCTTAGGAGTGAGGGGCTTTACAGATTAAGCACTTTTGCATACAATGTTGGCGATTGTTTGTTTGACTCATTATAGCTACTGCTTAACAATCGGTACACATCAATTCAACTACGAAACAGAGCTATAGATTACTTCTTGAGTTGCTTTCAAAACAAGGACAAAGAAGCAATAAAATCATACAACTATGAACTAGATCCTGATACTCTATATACATTGCACAAAGTACATGATCCACAAACATATTTCTGCAGAATACGACTATCTGCAAAGCCACAGGCAAATTGCACTGAAAGTGGACTGTGGGGTGACTTATTCTGCATTCAGTGGATATCCAAATGGTTGAATATACAAATATGCCTGTGGTCAAGAACAACAGCAAGAAGGTACTTACAGTTCAATACTTCTGACTACACAGAATCAGTCTCTATACTATTTCATGACATGAATTCTTTAAGTGGACACTTTGAACCATTGTTAAACATTGAAACACAAAACGTAATTCCAAAACAGCCCATAGGTTCTCATGAAATTAAAAAACTTTGCACAAAGTATCCTCGGATACCAAACATTGACAATGCCCTTAGGGCTGAAGGCCTTTGTAGATTAAGCACATTTGCATACAATGCTGGCGATTGTTTGTTTGACTCACTCCAAGTACTGCTTAACAATCAATACAACTCAACCCAATTACAAAATGGAGCTATAGATCATTTCCTAACTTGTCTTCTAAATAAGGAAAAAGAAGCAATTAAATCATATAACACTGAACTAAATCCTAATACTTTATATACATTGCACAAAGTACATGACCAAGAAACATATTTCCGCAGAATGTGATTGTCTGCAAGACCATGCATAGACCATAGTGAATGTGGACTATGGGGTGACTTGTTTTGCATTCACTGGATATCCAAATGGTTGAAAATACAAATAAGCCTTTGGTCATTGACAACATCAAGAAAGTACTTAGATTTCAATGGTTCTAGATATACAGAATCAGTCTCTATATTGTTCCATGATACAAACCCTTTGGCTGGACATTTTGAGCCACTTGTAAGAATTGAATCCCAAAATGTAACTCGCCAATGCTCAAGGAGCTTACTCCAACTTAAAAAGTTGATCAGAAGTTGTCCACAATACAAAATTACTTGCATGGACAAGACACATGCTTTGCCAAAAATCAAGCAAAATTTGACACCATTTGTCACAACAAACAATTTTAAACATAAATCAACAATAAGACTTAATCACCTGAAGAACTTGATTAGAAAAGAAAAACAAAAAGAAAGTATAGCTACCAGTCCAAAGAAAAAAAAAACATTGTCACCAATAGAAATTTATAAAACAGCAATACAAGATACACCAAAATACCCATGTGCAATTTTCCAAGTGCTCTGTTTCCACAAGGACATTAGGACATTCAAAGAAAAACAAAAAGAACTATACTGTAAGCTACTACAATCAGATTCCTTACCATTCACAGATTTCATATGCCATGTATGCTACTTTGCATTAAAACAATCCACTATTCCAAAGTATGCTACCCCACAAAAAATAAGAACTAATAGACCATTGTGCTATGTGCAAAATTTAACTCAGCTAGAAGAACGACTTGTCTCACTTAGAATTGCATTTGCACAAATTTGGGAACTAGGGTTCAAAAGGTCTCAAATAGGCCTAATAGGTTCTATTATAAATGTTCCTATTGACATGAACATTGTATAAATAGCATTACCACAATCAATTAACAACACACAAACAATTGTTGTTTCATTTGAAAAGAGCACCACCACAATACAAAAATGCAAAAGGCATGGGTATTGCCCAAATGTCATCATCGCGAGCTTTGTCTCGATTAACGGGACCTGCTTATACAAAGATACAAGTCCACATAAACCAAGATTGGCAAGAGGTTCTCCAATGCACTCTAGAAAATGAAGACAATAGTGCACAAGATACAAGTGAAACAGAATCAGATAGTGAAATGGAAAATGAAAACCCATCAAAAACATTGATACATGGATTTATTGAGTCTAGAAGTATCCATAACATGGAAGACAAGATTATTGAAATTGCACCTGCAGAGGACAAGTATCCAATTGGAATATTTAAGGACATGTATGTTGAAGAAATGAATTTCCCAACTTTATTCTTTGGCAAACCACGTGATAATGACATTGTAAAAAACTTTACATATTAGAAAATAATACGCTGGGAGCTCTTACAGTCACAAAGACAATTTGCATATCATACAACAAACATCTTTTTCAAAGCTATAAAGGTTCTAATACAACAAGTACTGTCCACAATGACAATAAAAGAATCCGAAAGGCCAGTTAAAAGAGCGAAAGCTATTTGCAAAAGGCGTTAAACACAAACCAAATCTAGAAAAAATTCTTAAATCAGATATTGGATATGTTGATTTCAAAAGAATAAGAATCTCTCCAGACTATTCACAACAACTTAAGAAAAATGTATTTGCAATGATTCGACAACTAGGACCACCGACATTTTTCATCACTTTCACTAGTGCTGAGCAAAATTGGGATCCACTAATTCAAACATTACAAGAGCTACACAATCTACACCAATCAGCACAAAACTGTCAAGAATCTAATGACCCAACACACACTGACAAATTTGAACTAATCAAGAAAGACCCTATCACTTGTGCACGTTACTATAAACATAGAATAAATGCAATTAAAAAATTGATACTTACAGATGACTCTTTCTTTGGAAATGTCATTGATTACTTCTCAGTCACTGAGTTCCAAAATCGAGGAAATGAACATGATCATTTCCTCATATGGGTAAAAAATGCACCAATCTACACAGAAGATAACAATGCGGACATCATAGCTTTTGTTGATAAGTATATTACTTGCAACACTAAAAATTTGGAAACTGCTTTAGCAATGCTACACAAACATCGTCATACGAAGAAATGCAAGAGATCAAGAAAACGACTTTGTAGATACAATTTTCCTTTTCCACCAATGCAAAATTCAATCATACTTTTACCAATACTCGAAAAGACTGAAGCGATAACTGCAAATTCCACTGACATCTTTGCAAAACTCCAAAAAGAAAACTATGACGAAACATTCACTTTTCAAATGTTCTTGAAAGAAATAAACTTAACTGACAATGAATACATTGAAGCTTTGAGCTCAACATTAAATAGGCCCACGCTTTTTTTACAAAGAAAACCATCACAAATATGGAACAATAGTTTTTCAAGGAAAATTCTAGATCTTTGGAAGGCTAATACAGATGCACAGTTTGTCCTCAATGCATATGTTGCTGCAATGTATTGTAGCTCATATATTGCAAAAGTAGACAAGTCAATGACATATGCATTCAAAAGAATACGTACAGACCACAAGCAAGACAATATTGATGCAATACGAATGGTGAGTAAACTTGGAAATACCATGCTTAACTTGCAACAAATGTCATCACAACAAGCTGTACATATTGTTTTGTAACTGCCATTAAACTGCAGTTCAAGAAAATGTATATTCATTGATACACGATCTGACAATGATCGCACATTTATACTAAAATTTGTTAAACAATTGAGCAATGAGCCAGATGAATCAGAAAACGTTCTTGCGAAATCTATTATAGACTACTATTTAAAATGTCCTGAAACAATGGTGGACATATGTCTTGCAGAATTTGTTTCAAGATACAACAAATACGGTGCTACAATTGAACCAAAGGCCAAACCAAATGTGGTACGATTTATCAATTTCAACAAACACTTTGATATAGAGAATCATTGTAGAGAGCAATTAGTTCTCTATGTTCCATTTACCATTAATGAGCATACACTCAAACAAAACTTTGACTCTTGGGAACATGCATACATGTACCATGGACAAACCATTCAAACAAATAGTGCAAAGTTCATCCACAACACAAACTCTGCATGGGGTGACATTGACAAAGCTATAAATGATCTTCAGTCTCTTGAAGATGAAAAGCTCATTGACCTACCAATGCAAGCAAAGCTTTGCCAGAAAGAACTATATGACATACAAATAGACCTTCCAAACATAGGTCGTTCTAACCCAAATACCATGCATTCCAATGGATTTGAAATTGCAAAGCACCCACATATTATAGATAACAATGAATACTACAAGTTAAGACGAATGTTAAATAAAGAACAACAAGCAATTGTTAAAGATGTTCTCATAAAAAAGATGAAAAATCCACAAAATCCATTGCACTTGTTTTTGACTGGGGGAGCTGGAACAGGAAAGACTTTTACAGCAAAGGCCATCTACCAAGCTCTCATTCGCATGTATAGCAATTATGTTGACAATAATCCAGACAAACCCAAGGGCTTATTAACTGCATATACAGGTAAAGCAGCATACAACATAGGGGGATTCACATTACATTCAGCATTTCACATACCTTTTAACACATCAGAATTCCTGCCACTGAACACTGAAGTGCTTGACACTATGTCAAAGCACTATGATCAATTGTGCATACTTCTTATAGATGAGATATCATTAGTTGGCTCAACATTTCTACGGTATATTGATAGAAGACTACGAGACATAATGCAAATGCCTACAACATACTTTGGAAACCTTGATACCATATTTTATGGTGACCTTTACCAGGCACAACCTATCCTTGACTCTGTGGTTTTTGAAAATAGGCCTACTCCAATTGAATTAATTCCTTATAGTTTCTGGAAAGACCACATAAAATGCTATTCATTGGTGACTACCATGAGACAAAAAGATGAAATATTTATTTCAATCCTTAATAGACTACGAGTAGGCATTCAGACAACTCATGACATAGACTATCTCAACAAAATTTTCTTTCATCCTGTACCATTTGATCCATTGCTTCCACACCTTTTCTATAGGAGAATTGATGTTCAAGCACATAACAACAAAATGCTATCAATCATTCCAACCCAAATGATAGTGCTAGATGCAATAGATGAACTTGAGGAGGACCTTAATGCAATACGAGTATACATTCACACAATGACACTTCCATCACAAATATGCTTGAAACCAAACATTCTTGTTGAACTTTATGCAGGCAATTACAATGTTCAAGATGGCCTCGTCAATGGTTCAGACGGAATTTTTAAAGCATATACAGCACAAAACAATATTGATATTGTCTGGATTAAATTTAATGACCCATCAATCGGACATCATCAATGCACAAAACTAGCACAATGCTATTCTACTATCATTGACAAAGACTGGGTGCCTATACAATGCATTGCTAGGCCAATCTAGAAAATAACAACAAACAAGAAAATTACAATTAGAAAACAATTCCCAATACAAGTAGCATGTGCACGAACCATACATCGATCCCAAGGATTAACAATGGAGGCCTTGGCTTTTGATCCCACAGGCATTAGACAGCATGGGCTAACCTATACAGCTCTATCACAAACAAAATCAGTAGAATCATTATTTCTGTTACAACCTTTAACTACAAAAAACTTCAAAGTTAAAGACAAAATACAACTAGAAATGTCTCGTCTCCAGACATGTGCACAATGGAATTTTGATAACCAAAGCACATGTTCAGAAAACAAATCACATATGCTCCTATGTACATTGAACACTCGTAGCTTGAAAGCACATGCAAAAGACATTGTCAATGACTATGGCATAATGCAATATGATATCATGTGTCTCCAAGAAACACATATGCATCCCTTTGAGCTAAATATCTTGCTATAGTATTTTGATAGCTTCTATGTACATAACATACATGGCATAGCAACTTTAACCAAGAAACATTTATTCCTGTCAAAATCAAAACAACATGAAACATCAAATATTGAAGCCATCACATCAACAGTAATGCTATCTAACAATGAACTCAATGTTTGTAATATTTATGCAAGACCTGCAACTACCATAGACGAAGTAATCACAATCTTGCAAATAATTATTGCATCCACAAATTCAGAAAACATGTTGTACATTTTAAGCAATTTTAATGTGAACATGTTTTCTGAAAGCAGAAGCAAAAAAATACTTCATAGTTATATGTAGTAGAACAATATACAATTTATGTTGGACCAACAACACAGCATGGGCAAGTCAGTCGTTGACCACATTTGGTCCAACACGATTACAAATATATGCTCTATCTATAAATCAGAAGCATATTGAACTGATCACAATCCAATTTTCCTAAAATTGCATGTTGCCCAATAGAAAAATTCAACTTTATAGAACTTATAGCCTTATATCACTTTTATGCTTTGCAATGCCTTTTTCAATGCTATATCCATTATTTGCAGGAGATCTATGGATGAAACTAAAAGACAGTCAAAGCAAATACAAACCACACAAGAAGAATCAGCACAACGGTAAAGCACTCATAGTATTATTCCTTCATACTCATTCACCCAAATCACAAATATTCAAATAACATTGTTCCAATTCTTTGTAGGACACCAAAAGATGTATCAAAAAGACAGGGAAAACAAGTGCAAATTGCACAGGAAGAGTCAGCACAATGGTAAAGTGCTTGGTTCTTCATTGTACCGCCATTTGCCCAACTTGCTAATATTAAATTAGCATTCAATTGACATTATCCTTGTTCCTTGTAGGACAAGAGTCAAGAAACCTAAGATTGTTTCAATTGAACAGCTAAATGCAAAAAGAGATGGAGACACCTTCCAAGGTGATGTGCTTGTTGTCTACAAAGCAACATTGGATAAGGCCAACAAAACACAGGAAATGTTGCGTGCTGATTTAACAGATCACAAAGTAGAAATGACAATCACGTTAAATGTTAGTGGAAACCTTGTGTATAAACATGAGCCTAAAATAGTCCCAGGGTCAACTATCTCAATCTCATATTTTCAAGTTGCACCTAGGACAGATTATGACAGAGGTGACTGTGATTGCATTTTGATTTTAACAAACATAAGCACCACTGAAAACATCCCACGCCTCTGTCAAGAGTACAAATTCATTCCAAGTACGACTATTAGCCAACTGCTAACAACTATAAATGAGTAACCAGCTGGCACAATAGCTGCGCTAGTAGTTGGTGCCAAGAAAATGGGTACCCAATTTGCAGTTGACATCAAAGATGGCCACACTGACATAGACAGAGCACAGGTATTTTAGTCTACAAAACTTTTTCCTGTTCTTTCATTTTCAACCTTTTCTCGTTCTACAGTGGTCTTTATAACAATTTCCATAACAAAATCTAATTCTCTCATTGAATCGCAGGTGCTATTACGGTCAACATATGAGCAACAATACTTTGCAATCGAAGACCAGTTGCATACAAATAAAACACAATCTTTTTCAAAATTGTTTATATAAGCGATTCTTGCTCTGATATGCAAAAGTAACTAAAAACATGAAGAAAATACCGAGACACCTCAAGATTAGCAAAAGAGTGGTTCAACGAATGCAAATAAAATGAAACACAAATATTTTTACCTCCCTTGTTGTTGATACCTCTTTGATTGGCCCTTGCTTGGATTGGTTGTGTGCTCCTTAGATGATTGTTTGAATGTCTAAATGCAAGAATCAATACGCAAGATGATGAGCAAAGATGACTAAATGATTGAAAAGGCTTGAGGATTCAAATGGACAGCATGTAGTTATGAGAGTGCAAAGTGTTGAGAAGACAAATTGGCAGCATAATGGTGCAAGATGGCTAAGTGTTCTAAAAATGCCCTTGAGGAGGGGGTATTTATAGAGGAATTTGAATTCTCTAGAGAATTCAAGGGTCAAGATTGATCCAACAAGGTCAAGATGAAGGGCTATGGTGGGTTGAGAACCCAAGCCCTCACATCTTGACATGTGGAGGGTGAAGTGGACAAGGGGATATGAGGTGTAAGTGAGGTGTCAAGAAGGTACATGAGGTGGAGGAAGGACATGCACCTTGGGGAGTGAGGAGATTTCCTCAAAAAGGGATTCCTTGTCCCCAAGTGGGAGTGAAAGGGACATTTGAGGAATTTTGGAATTCCTCAAAAATATACATGGGAAAAGGAAAGGTGGTTGGGGATATAAATGTGAATTAAAAATTCACATTCATAGGATGATCTAGAGGATAAAGGTGGGCTCCAAAAAGGTGGGACTTGGTCACATGTGATTGTGAAAGCAAGTCCAGGTTGGTCTATGTGAAAGATTGTGACAAGTCCAAGGTTCAAGCTGGAGGACAAATGTGAATTAAAATTCACATATAAAATAGAGTCTAGGAAGAATAAAATTAAAAAAATTCCTTGGAGATGATTAGGCTTCATTAATTAGTAATTAGAAGAATAAATAAAGTTAGAAACCAACTTGCAAAGTTGAGATAAACACATCTAATCAAGAGATTAGGTATGTGCATCCCTAATGAAAGAATCGAAATGGTTAAGTTAATTAAATGAAGAATTAAATAAATGTAATGTTGTTTAATTTATTTGATGAAAGAGGATTAAGGAGGAGGTAAGGTATTTGGTGTAATTAAATACCTTAGGATGTGATCAGTGTAATTAAACGTAGTAATATTTAATTAACTAGAATCAGAAGATATTTAGATGGCGATAAATTTGGATAAATTAAGTGTCAAATTTGGATGTCTCTGATTATGAAAAACAGATCAAAAGAACATGTTTCACATATGTCGGTCAACATTCATCTGTAACTTGAATGAAAAAAGAAGCTTGGAAAAACTCAACAGCCTACTACATTCAACTTTTAAGGTAACGACATTCTTTTTTTTTTAAACTATCGCATCCAAACCTATTTTTTTTGTCTCCTCTAACAATTTTGAACCATATTCTATAGGTTTCTGGTACTCTAAAAGCAACAAATGCATTTTCCAATCCATTTCATGCATGCTGTCCAAAATGCAAATGCAAATTCACTGCTTATGGCACACTCCAAGAAAAAACTACTCACTGCAAACAGTGCAACCAACAAGTCAATTATACATTCTGTTTGCAACTTAAAACTATCATTACAACTTATGACAATCAAACAATTTAGTCTTCAATTGACCAGGTCACCATGCACCATCTATTGCCCAAACTGCAAAACCTTGGCCATGAAGACTATATCAAGGACAAGTCAGCAGTGATATTCATCCTAGGGGACTTCAGCGCTGAAGGACATTTTAGCCTTGACCAAAACAATGCCATTGTTGAAGCCATTTGCATTGGAAAATAGACAGGAAACATCACTAGAAGGTAAAAAAGTCATTCATATGTAAACTTTTTCTCTTGTGAACCAGCACCTCAAATCACCGTCCATACAAACTATGTTTCTAACACGTAGAATTTTCTTGGCTTTACAGGAAACTAGGAATACAGGAGTACAAATTTACATTGTTCAGACTTTAACTTTTTTGCCTTTCCATGCTCCAAGACATTTCACTGGTTTTGACATGTTAAAGACATCTTTGGTTTTAAAATACTCTATTGCTATTATACATTTAGACACTTTTATAGGTTACTATGTTAAAGTCTTCTCAAATATGGACATCTGAAAATCTAATTTTGTTTTTGCACATACGAAGACAGTGGTTCTCTATGTACATCCGACATATATGTTCAATAATTATTAGCCCTCTATGCATAATGCCATTCAAACTATATAGTTTAAATGTTTCCTTTTGCATTCTGTCATTTCTAGCTTTTCCAATATTTGCTCTCTGATTATTATGTTTTCAAGAGTTTATGGTGACTGAGTAGAAGTTGTTATGGTTGCACACTCTAGACCCATAAACAAGTTACTTGAGACAATAAATAGTTATTTTCCTCTGGCTTTTTTCATTTTATGTTGTTAATGCAACCAAGTCTCAATACTGCTTTTATGCATTGTACTTTATAGTCACTTTACCATCACGCATTCTAATGTATAAAGTACATTCCTGTATAGAGAAATCCATTTGTTGCTTTTGCTGCATATATGCATATTTACATGTATATATGCCTCTATGTCCATATGCACATATGCACATATTCATGTATGCATGTATTCATCTAAGCTTCTATGTATCCCTGTATGCAATTGCATATACATGCGTCCATGCATTTATGGATGTGCCACTCTAGCCTTGTAGCAATTTATTTTGTTCTATGGATATCGCATATAGGAACACTAATTAGCTCTTTCACCATAGATAACAATTGTTTTCGTAAATGCCAAATCAAGCTTATATGTATCAAGATACATATATACTCAGACTTAAAACTACTGATTTATGATCTCTATTGTTCCATTTTCGTAGACATGTTACTATTGCAATCAAATGTGTAAAGCATTCATGTCCAAAGAAATTAGAAATAGGAGTGGCAATATGTTACACAACCTTGTGTTATGCCTTTATAGCAGTTTTTTCATTGCATTTCAAGAAAAGCAGAAACTAAAATTTTATTCATATTATTTCATCTATGGCATTTACAGCTTTTGCAATAATTATTACAATCATAGAGTTCAGTGTTGAATAGTTCTATTGTTCATGTCATGGCTTCAACATTGTTCATGTCAAATTGCATTATCTGACAAAGTTAACATGCAAAAACCAAAGTGTCCATTATGAACACTTATTGCATTCCATGGGACCACATTTCTTTGAGAAGTTTTTTCGAACAATTCGCTTCCCTTGTGTATGCTTCCATATTTTGCATATGTGCCTATGAGCACATTAACTATAATAGTTCACAAAATTCCTTTATCCTTTATGCTTTCATCATAGCGAAAAAGCTCAAAGCAATTGCAGAGTTTAGGTTTAGAGAACACAGGCTTACAGAACACAAAAACAACACACACAAAGTAATAGAGATGCATAGCAAGTGGCTTAACTCTATATTAAATGACCAAAGTACCCTGTCCATGCGTGGCCACCAAGCCATTCCAGCGTGTTCACCTCCATCCATAAGCCATTTAATGCATTTAATTTGCATTCATGCATTGCGCTCGCATTTTCCTGATATTTTAATGCATTTAATCTGCATTCATGGATTACGTACCTCTAGCCGCCAACTTTTACACTATGCCTTTGCTTAAATTAATTTAATCAATTTATGCATTCGCATTTTCTCAAATTTTTAAAATGAAAATGATTTATAAAGCTGCTCGGACGAATAGAAAAAATAGATAAATGCTAATTTTCCAATATTAAAAATAGCTCTCCAAATTCAAACTATACAAAAAAATAAGTAATATGTTATATGCTAAAATGTGATTGGCCGATGCTGCCAGTTAAAAGCATTCCGGGTAAATGCATAGGAAAATTAAAAAACGGGTTCACAGGAAAGAGCTTTTGATTATGAATCCATATTCATAGTTTTATTAAAACTAGTAGCTGAAGGTACATAATTCATTGATGCAAACTCAATGCATTGAATGGCATCTGACTAAAGGGGACACTATTTGGATTGCTAATTAGTCTTTGAATATATACCAAGGTTCAAGGAGAAAACTCTCATTATCGCACACATTGACATAATTTTGGTTGCAAAGCTCTCTTTATGGGACCGCTTTGCAGTAATAAAAAATATACAAACTTTACAAGGCTCACATGCATGAAGTAAAATGGACAAGAGGGTTTCTACATAATTCCTATTAGACGCAGATGAAACCTTCTCATTTCAACAAGAAATTCGAATAGATAATACTAAAAGTAGTTTAAAATATGAATTTATAATCAAACTATAAGAATTCCTTAAAGCACTGCAAAACCCTACTTGCATTTCACAATTGTAAACAAAGAAAAAGGTTCATTCTAGAAACTTACCCTGTACTCTTTTCTTGAAAAAATTGCTACAATTGCAGAGTTTAGGTTTACATCGTTCCAAACTTCTCATTACAACACAGGTTAACAACACATTGGTTCTAAAGCTCTCTCTATGGCACAGCTCTACAACAATTGAAGATATATAGTCTTTACAGGGCTCACATGCAGTCAACAGAATAGACAAAAGGGTTTTTACATAATCCCTTTCAAACCACATATCATGGATCCACATTTATTCCATGACTTTTGTCAAACAGTTCACTTGCCTTTTGTATGCTTCCATTTTTTGCATATGTGCCTATGAGGACAATAGCTATGACATTTGACAAAATTCTTCTATTTACATGCATCCATGCATCCTGCCTAGAGATACACATATACATGCATCCATGTGTACTGCAATACATGCATCTATGTATACATGCACCCATGGATATATGTATCTATGCAACTTCATACGCAATCCGTGGATATTTCCATACATGCATATTTAAGCATTTATGTATCCAACTATGCATCTATCTATCTATCCATGCAACTATGTTTCTATGTATTCTTCTACCTATAGATGCATCCACGCATATATGTATCTGTGTTTCTATGTACATATGTATACAGGAATCTATCCATATATGTGTCGATGTATCTATGGATACATCTATTCATAGATACATGTATCTACGCATCTATGGATACCATGATAGATGTCCATATCCATGTATCTATGGATACATGTATCAAGTAGCTCGTTCTGGGTCTTGACTACCCTAACTAGATGACTATCAAGCACATGTTACCTATGCAATCTAAAATCTAAAGATACATACCATCCTTATGCACCTATGCACAAGTACATACTGTCTAACATATTAACATGTACATGGTTTTCCACTGCTGCTTTGTTAATTGGCTTTGATTAATAAGTGAAATCTGCAGAAGGATAATTATAATTATTTCTTTCCTTTATTTCTTTCAGTTCCTAACCCGATGGGGTCATTCTATACTTACTATTAATTTTTTAATACAACTACATGCAAGTAGAAATCACAACTCATGGCATCGTTATACACTTATGCACAAATACATGCTCTCTAACATATTAACATGCACATGCTTTTCCATTGCTACTCTGTTAATTGGCTTTGATTAATAGCTGAAATGTGCACAACGATAATTATCATTATTTCTTTCTTTTAATTGTTATGTATTTAAAGACTAATTAGCAGCTACCTAATTAATTACATATGCATTATTACAAGGGTAAATGAGCACTACAAACTCGATAACAATGACACAGTTAACGTGCCACTATCAAGGCGTTCAGTCTAAATACTCATTGATTACAATATGCTAAACATATTTCAATTTTATATGCTTCCGTATATGCATATATAAATGTGTCTTTTTCTTCATTTCATTATGTATCTATTTATGCATAGATGCAATCATGCATATATCGATTTATGCATATATCTCGCCATCTCTCCATGCATCTGTCTATATATGTATGGATGTATCTATGGCTACATGTATACATCGATTTATGCATATATGCACCTATGAATTGCATGCACACATCCATGTATATATGCATCTATCGATATCTTGCATGGATACATGTATATATGCATGTATGGACTCATGCACCCATGCATTTGTCTTTGTCTCTGCCCATCTGCAGATGCATATATGCATATTTCTACACATCCATGTATCTGCACACCTCTCTTTGTAACATATCTATCTCTGTCTGCATACATGTGTCTATGCATCCATCTATGCATGTGTGCATGTACTACATGCACATATGCATTTGTGCATGCATATACAATACTCTTCCTTAGAACACAAGCATGTACAACAGAATACATCATCCACAAAGCAGCTGCGATGCATTGCAACTGGCTTAAATCTATATTAAATGGCCAAAGTATGCTAGTCACCCATGGCCACCAAGCCATTCCAACGCCTTCCCCACCAGCCAGATGCCATTTAATGCATTTGCTTCAATTATTTTGACCTCTCTATGTGTTCGCATTTTCTTGATATTTGAATGCATTTAATTTGCACTCATGGATTACCCACCTCTACTCGCCAGTTTTATAAACTATGCCTTTGCTTAAATTTATTTAATCAATCTATGCGATCGCATTTCATTGATTTTCTATAACAATAATGATTTATAAAGCTATTCTGATAAATAGAAACAAATAAATGCTAATTTTCCAATATAACAAAATTAAAAGTTATATGTTGACATACATTCATGCATATTGTCTATACATGCATATATGCATATATGCCTTCATCCATATTTGCATGTGTATATGAATACATCCTTCCATGTAACATATGCATTTGTATCTATATGCAAATATGCATGCATCCATGTATACATGTATTCATTTCTCCATCTGTCCATGTAGTTATGTTTTATGTGTATACATGCGTCTGTTGATGCATCCATGCATATATCTGTGAATAGCTCTACGTATTTCTCTCTCCATGCATTTATTGTTCTCTAACGCATCAGCATTTTCATTTTTTCAATTTCATGATCTTCCATATTTATTGTTTTCATAGTATATGCATAACAACTTCCACTTTGTCTTCTATTTTGACTCTTCTATCCTTAAATATCATTATATTTTTTATATCTATTCTTCTCTTGTCGCATTTCGAGGAAGCTCAAGGATCTCAGCACCTTGTTCAGTACGAAGGAGAGTGAGAAATGGGACATGAGTCTTTTTTCTGTGTTTGTATTGACACAATCAGCCCTATGATGATTTTAAAAAGCATAACCAATAACAAACTAGACATTCTTCCACCCTTTGTTCGAAGAAATGATCACTTCATACCCTATCGATTCCATTCATTTCTATTTCCACCCTTGTACATCCTTTCTTCTCAAATCAAATACATTTCAAAATCCATTTATATGCTTGCCTTGCATCATACCAATGTGTTGCATTCCTTTTTTCATTCAATCCAGCTCACTCATTCAAATTTTTATTTCTTGCATTTAATTTTAAGCATATAACTAAAAAATGATAAATTCATACCATTTACATTCCATTCATTCTCATATCCACTCTCGCATATCCTTGCCTCCCATATCAAATACTTTTCATAACTTATCCATACACCTTCCTTGCATCTCATCATTCTCTCAATCGCCTCTCTTTGTTGCACTCGCATAACTCATTCTTCTTTTTTACCCTCACATATCTTTATCTATCTATACCTCAAATATACCTTCATCCATCACGACAAAATTCACACCATACCAAACAAAGAAAAATATGAAGAAAATATCAAGGTTATGCAATTAAACACCGAGGGCTTCGAAAATAACAATCATAACATAGAGTTGTATTCAAGAGTTCTTTTCAAAACGTCTTTTCTAAATCTTGTTTATTACAAATCGCTAAAAGCACGTCTGATAGTTTCTTAAAGCCTAAAAATGTGTAATCAGATTTAACAAATATTTACATGTATCCATGCATTCAAATGCATCATTAGATATCCTTTATACACTTGTTCAAAAAACAATAATGTATATGTTTCAAATGCAAATTGTTTCTGACATTTCTAGCTTTATGCACACAGGCATTTATAGATTCTTGCTTATGTACCAAATTACACGGACACATGTATACATCCATGCATGCATAAGTGTTTACATGGATCCATATATCTATGCATTCCTTTGATATATGCATTGGTGATAAATAGTTCATTTTTCCTATTTTCTTTTGTTTACTATTGCAAATGCAAATTGAGCCTCATCGTGCTTTGACAAATTTGTATTTCTAATCGATTTTAGTGTTTTCCATTCAAATTTCTCGTTCAAATGTCAAGGATGCCTTTTGCTCTTCTATGCATTGTGTGCACATGGATACATGTATACATGCATGCATGTATACATAGATGGCTCAAGCATTGTTACAAATGTTTAAGATTATTTGCATTTAATAATTCAAACAAAATAATAATACATTTTTGCTTTTTGAATAAGATCATAAAGGACGTTTGTTACTACAAATGTATACATACACCCATGTAAAAATACAAGTATTCATTGGTATATCTATCAAAAAGTCCATGTATATGCATAACAACTTTTGCTTTGTTTTCTCTTTTGACTCTTGTATCCTTAAATATCATTATATTTTTATATCTATTCTTCTCTTGTCGCATTTCGAGGAAGCTCAAGGATCTTGGCACTTTGTTTAGTACAAAGGAGAGTGAGAAATGGGACATCATTCTTTCTTCTTTGTTTGTATTGAGACACTCAACCCTATGATGATTTTAAAAAGCATAACCAATAACAAAATAGACATTCTTCCACCCTTTCTTGGAAGAAATGATCACTTCATACCCTATCGAATCCACTCAGTTCCATTTCCACCCTTGCACATCGTTTCTTCTCAAATCAAATACATTTCAAAATCCATTTATATGCTTGTCTTGCATCACACCAATGTGTTGCATTCCTTTTTTCTTTCAATCCAACTCACTCATTCAAATTTTTATACCTTGCATTTAATTTTCAGCGTACAACTCAAAAATGATAAATTCATACCATTTACATTCCATTCATTCTCATATCCAGTCTCACATATCCTTGCCTCCCATATCAAATACTTTTCATAAGGCATTCATATACCTTACTTGCACCTCATCATTCTCTCAATTCCTTCTCTTTGTTGTACTTACATAGCTCATTCTTCTTTACTACCCTTACATATCTTTATCTATCTATAGCTCAAATATACCTTCATCCATCACAACAAAATTCACACCATACCAAAGAAAAAAATGAAGAAAATATCAAGGTTATGCAATTAAACACTGAGGGCTTTGAAAATAACTATTTTAACATAGAGTTGTATTCAAGACTTCTTTTCAAAACGTTTTTTCTAAATCCTGTTTATTATAGATAACTAAGAGCACATATCACAGTTTCTTGGAGGCTAAAATGTATGGTCAGATTTAACAAATATCTACATGTATCCATGCATTCAAATGCATCGTTAGATATCCTTTATACACTTGTTCAAAAAACAATAATGTATTATTCTTTTGTTTCGATCATAAATGTTTTTTGTATATCTTTCAAATGCAAATTGTTTCTGACATTTCTAACTTTATGCACACAAGCATATATAGATTCTTGTTTACATACCACATTGCATGGCCACATGTACACATTGATGCATGCATAAATGTTTCCATTGATCCATATATTTATGCATTCCTTCGATATATGCATTGCTGATAAATAGTTAATTTTTCCTGTTTTCTTTCATTTAATACTGCAAATGCAAGTTGAGCCTCATTGTTAACATGTATCCATGCATTCAAATGCATCATTAGATATCCTTTATACACTTGTTCAAAAAACAATAATGTATTATTCTTTTGTTTCAAGCATAAATGTTTACATTGATCCATATATTTATGCATTCCTTCGATATATGCATTGCTAATAAATAGTTAATTTTCCCTGTTTTCTTTCATTTAATACTGCAAATACAAATTGAGTCTCATTGTTAACATAGACTTGTATTCAAGAGTTCTTTTCAAAACATCTTTTCTAAATCCTGTTTATTACAGATCCCTAAAAGCACGTATGATAGTTCCCCGAAGGCTAGAATGTATAATCAGATTTCACAAATATTTACATGTATCCATGCATTCAAATGCATCATTAGATATACTTTATACACTTCTTCAAAAAACACCAGTGTATTATTCTTTTGTTTCAATCATAAATGTTTTTTTTTATATGTTTAAAATGCAAATTTTTTCTGACATTTCTAGCTTTATGCACGCAGGCATATATAGATTCTTGTTTACATACCAAATTACATGGACACATGTACACATCCATGCATGCATAAATGTTTGCATGGATCCATATTTTTATGCTTTCCTTCGATATATGCATTCATAATAACTAGTTTATTTCTCCTGTTTTCTTTCATTTAATACTGCAAATGCAAGTTGAGTCTCATCATGCTTTTAGACTCGTTCAGATGCCAAGGATGCTTTTCACTCTTCTATGCATTATGTGCACATCGATACATGTATACATAGATGCCTCAAGCATTGTTACAAATGTTTCTCTCTCAATAATTTGCATGCAAAGTGCTATAAACATGTGAATTATTTTAGTGTAGCTACATTTTATCTTACGTAATAAGGTTCTTTATATCTTTCCAAATTATTTTTTGTTTAAAATATATACACAAAAATATTTATTCGTATTACATAAACAAGATTAAAATCTTATTTATAATAAAATCAATACCTTTGTACTGTTTCATCTAAGAATTTATTGTAATATTTATTTCACTTATTACATTTTAATAAGTCAAATTAGTACATTTTATTTTGAATGCAAAGTGCTATAAACATGTGAATTATTTTATTCTACCTACATTCTATCTTAGGTAATAAGGTTCTTTATTATATCTTTGCAAATTACTTTTTGTTTAATATATACACACAAATATTTATATTACATAAACAAGATTAAAATCTTATTTATAATAAAATCAATAGCTTTCTAGTGATTCATCTAAGAATTTATTGTAATATAATTACATTGTTCTATACACAAAAATATGTTTTCGTATTACATAAACAAGATTAAAGTCTTATTTATAATAAAATCAATAGCTTTATATAGAAGTAACCTTCATACTACATTAAAAAAAAGATTGATTAATCTTAGAAAAGTTTACACTCAAATGAGCTACCCCTATCAATGTTCCACATAACACTAGTGTTTCTACTAGCACTTGCATATTGTGATATGATAAACTAAAATAACTCAGTTGTATTAATTAACGTAACATGTGTTTTAGAACATTACACTAAACATAATTTTATTTACAAATAGACATAGAAGCAAAAAAAGAGATATGGTAAACTTTGTTTCGCCATGCATATAAATATGGGTCATGTAAAGAATGCATTTTTTTTAGTGCCTGCGCACATGTTTTTGTAAATTGTTGCAAATGCAAGTTGAGTCTCATCGTGCTCTGAGACTCATTCAGATGTCGATGATGCTTTTCACTCTTCTATGCATTATGTGCACGTGGATACATGCATACATAGATGGCTCAAGCATTGTTACAAACGTTTCAGATTATTTGCATTTAATAATTTAAACAAAATAATAATATATTTTTGCTTCCTGATTAAGATCATAAAGAATGTTTCTTGTCGCAAATGTATACATACACTCATAAAAAAACAACTATTCATTGGTATATCTATAAAAAAGTCCACGTATACATGGTACCCATAAATGCAATTTTCCATGCATCCATCAACACATGTTAACTGTTCACATGTCTCTCTGGACCGCATTGCCCATGGACCCTAAACATTCCACACATTGTTGCACCATTGCAAATTACTTCAAACTTTCCTAGCTATATTTAATACATTTATATTCCTATCTCCTATCTAATTACTTTTCCTAACTCATAGCTAGATCCTTTTTACCTCTCGGCAGGAACTCGACACTTGCGTCACTTGTTTTATCACTTATAACTATCCATTTATTTCGGATATAATTACTATATAAAATTCATTTTCATCCCTTCTTTTCCTCCTATTATGTCCCATTAATTTTTCTGACAGGTACGAAAATAAGCTAACAATATTTAATAAAAAATAACTGCAGAAGGAAGATGGAGCCCACATATGATCAAAACTTATTAGAAGGTGGGTAACCGTTCTTATCATATCAAAAGACACGCCAATCTTTTACCGTTTCGTTTGAACTTCACAAAACCGCCGGCTACAAATACAATGATCTTCAAACCCGGTTTTCTAGAAGCCCGTGAAAGTAAAACTATGCAAAAGTTTCCAGCCGACCAGATTTGGGGAACTTTTTGTTGTGTTATTGAAGAAGTTTGTTAAAAGTTATCACATATAAATCGGATGGTATTTTTGGTGACAGGTATAACTTTATAATTTATGGAAGAATGCATATATTAATAATAAAATATTTTATATTTATGACTGGTATAAATTTATATTGTTGTATCAGATTTGTAAAATGTTTTGTATATTTAATTCATTTTTTAAAATCAAATTCATAGATCTTAGAAAATAGATTTATTTGGAGCCCAGTCTTTATTTATAGTGATATGATGTGATAGTCATGGACTATTTGATAAAAACAATGAAGATAAACTTGAATAAAGATTTATTATAGTGATGGATACTTCCATAAACAAGATTCAAACATTCAAATTTAAATGATAATAAGAAAAGTAAAAGACCTCGAAGTTGTGAAATCTACACAAATTGTTACCAATCAAACCTCAACAACCTATAAGCTATGCTAAAAAATATACTTCACGATGTTCCTCACCAACAAGAAAATTTACAATAAAAATATTGGTATAATGTAGTTTACAATAAAAAATTGTTAGTAAATATTGATAACCTATACAAATATAAGTAATCACAAAATATAATTTAAGATTATTAGATGAATAAAAAAATAATGTACGTCATTAAACATAGGTAGTGATATTAGGAGTGGGAGGACGATAATCTTATTAAAAAGGGTTCCAAGTGATAATTGTCCAAACATATCTAAGTGAGAACATCTTAGTCATCATTGATTGTTGATTATAAGCACCACTAACACACCCCAATCATATAATAAAGGCACAATAGACCCCTCAATATTTCTCTACACCTACCTAGAAGCTAGGTCCCAAATGGAATCCAACCCCTTTGTTGAAGGGAGATTGCAAAAGGTGGCCTTGCTAATAAGGAGAAAGTGGCAACATTCTCTTTAAATTACTACTATACGATATATGTTTACTCAATATGCAAAGCACTCCCTATATGATTGAGGAGATATACGTATGTCCATAGTTCTTCAATTCATATTTTTAGTCCCAAGCCTTTGAGATAATGACAATTTTATGGAAGGGTTAGCTTTGGAGTGTAAGATTTAAATATTGAGTAGAGTTGATTTTGTTGTTCCTTGTGACCTAGTCTTATATCTAGACAAAAATGGTTTGTAATAGAATTTGGTCAATGGATTTTTAGGAGTTAATAAAATAGATTGTATTGAGTAAACTATCATTCGATATTTACAAAACTTTTGCAAAGTGGCATAAAAAGTAGGTCTTAAAGTGTAGGATATGGAAGTTTGTCTTTTGTATTTTTTTCCCACTTTGTTGTACATGTGAATATATGTGAATTTTGAATGTAGAAGTAAGTATATAGTACAAAGTAAATAATCATGAAGGGATACCATCTTTTTTTTATTAAATGATATCTTGTTATCCTTAGGTATTGACAATTTTTTTGTCATTTTTTGTAATTGTACACAAATAATTACTTGTAACTATATTAATCATTACTACTAGACTTAAACATAATAGTTTGTCTCACACTTTTCTCTTTTTGTAGTGATCTTATGATTGATATGCATGTTTATATATATTAGAGGCTTTGGAGGAAGCCATGCAATCACATAATATTTCTATCTCCAACCCATCTTCCATAGGGAAAGGGAAGGCCCTTTTTTGCATAGGATTTGCACTTATTTCATCTTCACATGTAATTGGATACTTGAATTTGGTACTTCACATCATATGACACATTCACATGATCTAATTTTCACTTTGCAATAGTGTTGCTTACAATATAGAGATCTTCACAAATTCTTGCTTTAGGATCATGTACAATACGATTAGTCAATGTGCACACCATGATGTGCTACTAGTTCTAGAAATTTCTATGAACCAACTTTCTATCTATCAAATGTATCATTATGGTGAAGGAAATATAATTTATTTCACATCACATGATGTATTCATTTAAAAGATTCATACTCACACAAGAGAGTTGTTGCTACAGGGAATAGTTATCATGGATCTCATATAATTTTTTATGGTTTTTAATCTACTTCAAGATCACCCCCATTGCACATATCGATTCTTCAATTTTTCTATGATACAAATGGTTTGGTCATATGAATTATAAGTATCTTCAATAATTAAGCACATAGGATGTGGTGATTGGTATTACCAAGATTTAATACGCTAAAATAGTTTCTCAAGGTTTTATTCTTGCAAAACATCATCAAGAACTATTTTCCCAAGTATTAGGAATCTTGTGTCAAGGCACCCATCACATTAGTTCTTAATGATATTATGTCTTTTAAAACTTTTTCATTTTTAGGGGCCAAGTACATGATTACCTAAGTTATCAAGATGACTTCTCATAATGCACATGGGTGTATTTTCTCAAGTAAATGAGTGAGATTTTCACTATTTTCAAGACCATATGTAAAAGAATTTTTTGAGAAGTAGTTAGATATTTATATTCAATATATATTCATAGATAATGGAGGGAATATGCTAACTATATGTTTCAATATTTATACACTAATCATGGTATTTAGCATAAAAAACATTTCCTTACACTTTTCAACAAAATAGTATGCTCGAGAGGAAGAAAATGAATTTGTAGATGATGACCAATTGTATGATTTAATCTAATTCTATGACACCCACCTTTTGGGTTGAAGTAATGACTTGTGGTGACTATATTTGAAACTATATACCCCACAAGGTAGTGTGGAATATTACTCATAATGAATCTTGGGCCCATGTCAGGCCTGATGTTTCCTTGAACTTTAGAGTATCTAGTAGTGAGTATTGGGCATTCATTCTTTATGGTTGGTATAAAACTATGGAGAATGAGACAAAATTTTATTTGTATTGACTATTTTGAAGATATGAAGGCTTGGATGTTGTCTTTTTATGTCACTAGAGATGTATTATTTTAGTGAGATGTATTTATGAACATCACACATATGGATATACCATCACCTACTTTTTAATCACCTGAGGACACTTTACTTCATGAGCATGATAATGATGGCCCTAATCCAATACCTTCTAGTGCATATTCTTTTTCCATTGGTCCTACACTTCTCTTGAGTGGGTTAGAATTTTAGGTGGTGGTCCCACAAATTCTTATTGCATACATTTTAATGAAATAATTAGTGTTATTATTTTGAGTCATGCACTTTTAGATGATCATGTAGAGGATTTTAGATGCTATAGGTATCTAGAGTGACATAGTGCTATGGATTAGGATTATTATTTTTTGATGAATAACCACATGGGATCTTATACCTCTTCCCAAGGAAAGTAAGTTGGTTTGATACAAGTGGGTGTAAATAACTAACTATGTAGTAGATGATTCCATTCCCAAGTACAAAGCTATGTATTTTAGATAAATGGATTACACAAGTCGAGGGTATTGAATATTCTAGGAACTTTGCTCCTATTGCAAAGACAATTTCAAGTCATCTTATTACATCATAGGGATGGTTATCTTATCAAATGGATGTGAAGAGTGATTTCTTAGTCAATGATATTCATGAGATATAGATGGAGCTAAGAATTCAAGACTTTTGTATGACTCTTAAATATATTTACAAGATTTGTTATTCATTTTATTCCCTTAGGCTTGGTATGAGAAGATGGGTATCTTCATCTGTTCTTCTAGTTTCTCACATGATGACTTACACTAAAAGACATTTGAAGGAGATTTTCATTCTTATGTTGCATATGGATGATTTGATTCTCATATATATTTCTACCTCCATGATCTAAGGCATCCAAAGAGCATTGATGAAGTAATTTGATATGACAAATAACAAGCTTCTGCATTTCTTCCTTGATCTTCAAGCTCTTCATTCTTCTAAGGGGATTTCCACTTTAAAAAAAAATTATGCTCTTGATTTTCTTTATAGCTTCAACATGGTTGATTGCAAGAATGAACCCATAAAATTTTAATCATGTGTTATATCTACCAATTTCTCTACACTAAAATTTGATGCTACATTATATTAGTAGTTTATTGGTAATATTTTATACTTAACTCATAATCATCATATACTTCCTTTGTGACCAAACTTGTCACCCATTTATTGTTATGGAATAACTTGCAATAGAAGAATATGATATGAAATATGCTGCAAATACTTGATAATAATTGAGAATGACAAGCCACTTTGAGGGGAAGCCTCCAAATATCTCCAATAGAGCGACTTCACCAATTGATGATGAAATAAGACTCACAACCTCCTATATATACTTATTTATGCCTAGGATATCACCTAGGCCAACTTAGACCTACCTATATAAGTCTTAGGCTGACCTAAACAACTAAATAACAATATACTAATGATAATATGATAAATAGAGAGTTAAGAGATAGCCACAAATTAGGCTATTCATAACAGATGTACACTAATATTAAGGAGCATAACATTTATCCTAAGATCCTTTATGAGATTCATTTGAAGGAAACCAAATGTATCTTGAGGTACATCTAAAGAACACCTCATTTTGATATTCACTACACATAAAGCACTTCTTGAGTTATGGGATTCACTATCTCATATTGGCTTGATGATGACGACAATGATTGAAAGTCTACTTCTTGTTTTATCTTCTACCTTAGTTTTAGCCTGACTGCATAATTTTTTAAAAAGTAGATAGATACTACATTAGAACCTATAGAGGTTGAGTATTGAGGTGTTTTTTTCTAGCCAAGAGTTTCTTTGGCTTCAATAGTTGATAATCAAGTTCATATTTCTTCTTAGTCACTGCATCACTCTTTGGTTTTATAATTAGAGTGTCATGAAAATTTCATGCAACTAAATAGAGCATCAATAGACTAAGAGTATTCAGATCCACATGCACTCATTTGATAAATCATATAGGATGGTGTTGTTAGCTTGTTATACTTTCTTATTGAGGAGGCAGGTTGCAAACATATTTGTTAAGCCTTTGGTACTACCTTGTTATCCTAAATTATGATTGGTTCTTGGGGTGAAGAATTTTTCTTGTAGGTTCATCTTCATTCCTCTTTCCTTCACTTGTATATGTTTTCTCTCATTTGGAGAGGAATTTTTTTTCTATTTTTTTTTCTATTTTTGAGAGATCTTTTGTGCACGGGTACCTAATTGAGCATTAACCCATATTTGACTCTCTTTCTCTTTTCTTTTCAATCCCTAAGGTGTACTTAAAAGGGGTTGTTGGTGTGAATATGACATATTAACTAATTGACTCTCTTTAGGTTCTTTTCAATTCCTATGATTATGAAAAATGTCATAATTCTAAGTTATTCTATATCTCACCCTTACCTATACGTCTAAGGGTTCTCTTATATATTACCACCTTGTATGCATTGTATAATTATTGGAATTAAACATTTTTTGTTGCTTCTCTATTGTGTGGAAGGTGTTTTTGGTGTTGTAGAGTATTCCTACTCCTAAGAGTCCTTTTGGTGACTTCAACACTCTTGTGACAAGTTTATCTCATAACCTAATACCTTTTACCATCCATTCCAAATTGATTTAAAACTAATTCCTTGCATTCAACCTTACTTCATTCCTATCTTCTTATTCACCATTAATTAGCTATTTGTTCTTCCTTATTTGTAGATACTTTCATATGATTGTTCCTAAACCTAACATCTCCACCATTTTGTCATGGGTCAATCTTGAGTTCCTCAATTGTTGATCTTGGGGTGAGATTTAAATTTAAATTCAAAAATTCCCACCCTTTTCACTTGCAATGGTGAGTTGACTTGATATACACATTTATATGATTTATTGCTATGTCTTGATTTTTAAAATTATTTATTAGTATAATAAATTTAATAAAGTGATAATATAATCAAATAGTAAAACATCTATATAACAAAGAACATTTCAATTTAAATCTTAAAAAATGTTCATTTACATCAAAATTAAATAACCATCTATATATATTATCTACAATCATTTAATTTATAAAAATAACATTTCAAATCCAAATCTTTCATTATAATTTATATAATTTTTATTTATATATATTTACTTAAAATTAATTTATATAAAATAGATAAACTATTCCTTTACACATTCATACATCTTATTTCATGATTTCAAATTACATTTAGGGAAAGGAATATTAAACTTAACATATTAAGTGTATAAAAGAAGAACTTAGACCATAAGTGCATTTAACTCGCCATAGCCCATTATAGATAGACATTTATTGCATAAAAAATTGACATCAAGTGACATCAATATTTTATTATTAACTTTGATCAATGTATGCAATTCATCATATTCAGTATTAACCTTTTTGCATGTACACGTGTCATTATCAAAATACTAATATAAATGAAAATCAAATAATTATTTATTTTATTAAAAAAATTGATATATTAATTCATAAGTTTAATGAGTAAAAAAAAATATTGGTTTCAAAATGAATTTTTACACATTGAATAATATGTAGTTTATTAGATTCATTTTATTTAATGTATAGGAAGTTTCAATTATTCATTTTGATTTGTGGGTTTTATCTTCTTTAATTTATTTTGTTTCATTGTAACATCTTTGCGTGAGTTCATTTTTCTCCATTTATTTTGTTTTTCCTTAGTACATGGATTCCATCTTTGTTAGTTTGTTTGGTCTCATTTTATTACTAACATGTGGGTTCCATCTTCCTCCATTTGTTTTGCCCCTTTATATCTCCTTAGTGTATGAGTTTCATCTTCCTAAATTTATTTTATCCGATTATATCTCCTTAGTGCATGGGTTCCATCTTTCTCTATCTATGATGTCCCTATTATATCTAATTAGTATGTGAATTTCATTTTCCTCCACTTGTTTCTTCATTTATAACTACTCCCTTTGTTTCATCTCATTATATCTGATTAGTATGTGACTTTCATTTTCCTCCATTTCTTTTTGTTTTATTTTCCTTCATTTCTTTAGTCATCTTAATCTTTATTTTGTCTCATTACATTTGATTAGTATGTAAGTTCCGTTTTGCTCCATTTCTTTAGTCATCTTATTGTTCATTTTGTTCCATTATATTTGATTGGTATGTGAGTTTTATTTTTCTCCATTTCTTTTGGCACTTTATTAGCGGATAAGCTCTCCTTGTGGACTTGCTAGTCCACAAATGACCTGTAAATTTGTCTCATACCTCAAAACAATTATCATCTCACTGTCTACCACATTTAAAACAATTTATACTATGCCTGAAAACAATTTATAATTTTAAAATAGTACAGGATATAAGATAAAATCTGATTTTATTTGGAAGATATAATTTTTTTTGATAAAATCTGATTTTATTTGGAAGATTTGATTTGATTTGATTTTGATAAAATCTGATTTTATTTTTTACAGCAATGATAGCATTTCTTTGCTCCATTGAAGTTTTTATTTAACAAAAATGAACACATTTGCTTGTTGATTATTTCCTTTTTACGTTGAATAACTTATATCTGATTTGTATGTAAGTTTTATCCTAAATTTAATAAAAACTAAGCGAAGAAAGATGGAGCCTACATAACAACCCAGATAATCAAAATTTGTTGAAGCTGGATAAAAAGTTATTGTTTAACATTCTGTTCTTTTCATATCAAAAGACGTGTCATTCTTTTATCGGCGTTCGGCGTTTCCCGTTTCCCGTTTCCTTTGGACACAAAACCACCGGCTACAAATACAATGATCTTCAAACCCGGTTTTCTAGAAGCCAGTGAAAATAAACCATGCAGTAGTTTCCAGCCGACCAGAATTGGGGATAAGCATTAACGGAGCCGTCACCGTCACAGTAGAATTTGGCTTTAAAAAGTTAGTGGAGCAGCCATTCTCACATTAAAATAAGCCTGGACCAAATCCACCCTACTTTAAAAAAACTCTTTCCAGACACCAGAATAGAACAGTCATTAATGGCTGAAAGAGGGAGAAATTGTGGAAGAAGAGCAAGTTATAAGATGTTACAGCCTTCGATTTTAGTTGCAAAGAAGCCTTGGAATTCTCTCATGAATTTCGGATTGTCTCTGCGCAGAGCAGCAGCTAAATTTCGAAATTTAAGGACGGCTGTTCCTGTGATTTTAGTATTATACGCCTTGTGCGTTGGCGTGGGATCCATTATTTGGATGCTGCTTCTTCTTTTCGATATTGCTGCAGAAAATTGCTTTCTCAGCGATGTTGTGGATTTTCCAGAAGCAGCACAAGAATTTTTGCTCCCTTCTCTGCAATATATTAATGGAGCGCTGGGACTGCTTATTGGATTCTCAGTATTCAAGCACAGCTCGCCTCGCGCCTGTTTTCTCCGTATTAAGGAAGATTGTTTATGCAGGTGGAAGATTCGAGGGCTGCCTAAAGTAAAGTATAGGAGTTTAGTGGAAGCAGAGAAGAGGGAAAAGTGCTGTATTTGTCTGGAAGGAATTGGTGGCGAAGAGACTGTCAGAATCCTTCCCACATGTAAACATTATTTCCACAGAGGGTGCATCGATCGATGGCTTGTGTGTCAGAATAATTGCCCCGTCTGCAGAGCTGCCGTTTGTCAGTTGTCATGAAATTTTCAATCGGGACAATTTTACCGATTCACTTTGTACCTATATTATTTTTTACTTTGTAAATGTTGAAATTACAATATACTGGCTAGCTATTTACTGTTAGAAGATTCCACATGTATCTTCAACCTCCCCTGTTTATTACTCATTTTAGTATATGTTTAAAAACATATAATTAATTTAAAGATTAGGTCCTTGATTTAGTTTTCTATTTCTTAAAAAAGATTAAACAATTATAAGCTGAGTACTTCAAGAATTAAAATTAATAATTTGGAAAGATTAGCGAGTGGAACTTTTTGTTGTATTATTAATCCAGCCCCTCAACTTAAAGGGAGGTGACAAAAAATGGCTTTATAAATAAGAAGTAATTGGTGATGGATAGGGGTCGTTAATCATTTATCTCTTAATTTGTCAACCCAAGGGTGTCTAAAGCTATCTACGGCAAGAGTTGGATTGGTTTTGTAGTAATTTTGCTTTGTTAGGAGCGGTTCGAAGTGGTTCCTTATCAGAAGCGGCTCTATGCTACTTTATGTTATTCCTCTAATCTATTTCTGACTTAACTTATTCTAAAGTTTTAAACTAAATTACTTCAAAACGAAGATGTACAGGGATAGTTCATACTCCAAGCTAAATCAAATGGTGAGGACTGGATGATTAACTTAATCTAATTGCAGGAAAACAAGAATCTAACATTTACTCAATTCAAGATCTAGAATTTAAATCTAACTTTAAAAACACCTACACCAATCCTCATTTGTTCAATCTAACAAGTAATAATTCCTGCTTTACTCATATTCCATTAAGAACATAATCATATATTAATGCTAAGTTAATTGTCTGATCTGCAATCTAATCAACTATAAAATGAAGAACTTTATCTATTTAATTAACACAGTAATCGATCTAAGAATGCAATTAATTAACATAGTAATCGATCTAAGATTGTAATGTTAAATTTGGGACTTATTCTAACATTCAACTTTCAAACTATTCTAAGAACAAAAGATGAAATTTTAAATGAATAAAGATCAACTATAAACTAAACAGGATCACCTTCCTTTAGTAGAGTGGGCCTTGCTTTGCCTCTGGAGGGATCCAAGACAGAATTTGGATCAATTTCTTTTTATTTTCATCAAATGTGCCCAAAGAGGGATGAATTACAAACTACTCAACTAGTAATTGAAAGTTGAGCAAAACTTGAAAGTAAAAACTAAGATCATCTAATATCGAACTAATCATGAGATTAGATACATATATCCATCTCTTATTTGAAAACATGGAAAAAGCGGGAAACTAAACAAGCTCTAATCTATTAAAGATATTTTGGAGCGCAGGGGAACAATCGTGAAGATCTTGCAACTATCTTCAACTGACGCCGATAGAACTCGAGAGATGGAACATGTACTTGGTTGGAACTACTACTTAGTTGACAAGTAACTTCGTCGATGATGTTGAGCTGTAAAAGGTTAGCTGCCAATTTTATTTTGAATGGAAACAGTTAGCATTTTATTTTGATAAGTAAATGCCTCTTCCAGTTACGCATTCAACACATATCATCATGAAACAATCACACATTAAATACCATTTTAATCATGCATTTAATAGAAATAAGCATTCATATAAAAACATTTATATTCTAAGTTCTTATGCATAATTAAGTTTATATTTGAGGTAAATAAAAGATAATATCACAAGTTTCTAAGCCAAATATAAAGTATCAAGTGTTAATATTGCAAAATATATGAAGTCCTCATAAGGCTTCATCAATCTTCCCCTCATGTTCACAACCATGTCCTCATGGTTATAGATTGATGATATCAGGGATGGTTTTGTTGGCAGTTTCCAGCCATAAAGCACAGTTGAAGACTCCTTTGTATTCAACTGTTGATCTGTATTTGTTGACAAATCCATGATTCTGCTCCAACTTTTCATACCAAAATTTCAAAACTTCATCTAGTATTTTGTCTAGCGCATTGATTTTAGGTGTGGGCATGATGACAATAGGCATCCTAAATCTCATGCCAATCCACATTTCCTTTTGTTCATGTATCAAACTAATTATATGCACACATTGATTTTGAACATTAGGATGACTGTTAAAATATGAGTGAAGGAAAGCATTATTAGTCCAGAAGTCCAGAGGCCTTTTCAAAACTAGTTGATTCAATTTCCACTTTAAAAAAATTTCCCTTAGGAATAAACCATACATTCTTGAAGGATTCCTAGTTGCTACAAGTGCAAATGCAATATCCATAGCTTCAGTTAGTCTATTTTCAACTTCTTCTCTTTCTTTAGTAATTTCCTCTATTTTATCATGAGGTTGTTTATTCAATTGTTTATACTTCATAGTAGAAAGTGAGAGATATCTCGGTCCTATGGGCTCTTCCCTAGGTTTATCCTCTGGTAGAGGTAAACAAAGTAAACAAGAAGATGTAGACACAGTTTGTTTTGGTTCTGCTATTTCAAGAGCTGTTTGGTGCCTTCTTTCCATTTCCTCTCTTAACCCTTGAATCTCACTCTCTTTTTGTTTGCACTGTTTAGTCATTCTAGCTAATTCCCTTTCTACATTTTCCAATTGTTTGATCAATTGACTTGTGTCTTGTTAGACTTGCGACTTAAGTTTTTCCATTTCGGTTCCCGATTTTGATATCTCCTCTTCTTTTTGTCTTAGTTTCATTTCTAGTACCATGTTTTGCATTATGTACTCTTCTATTTCCTTTTCTAATCTAGATAACCTAAGTGCAAATTCAACTTGTCTCTCTTCTTCTTGCCCCTAGTTTAAATTTTATTAGTTTCCTGTTGTTGTTCTAAAGACTGCTTCCCCTCCCTATGGACAAATACCTCTTCCATTTGTTGTAAACTGAGTTGAAGAACTAAAAACATTAGGAATCTGAACTTCAATTTCTTCTTCCTCTAAAGGAGATCTTGGAGCAGTAGAAGGGCTTCCTCCATGAATACTAGGGCTTGGAATAAATGATTCCTTAACAAGAGAACTAGAAAATAACCCTGGGGAATCATTCTTTGGAGATTGAAAAACTTATTTTTCTTTTTCAACCTCCTCTGCTTCAGATTCTTCAATTTGAACTATGGGAGGAGATTTAGGAGCTTTTCTTTTCTTCCCCCTTTTTTATTTTTTTTCTTTCCTCGGGTTTTTCTAATTTTTTCGTCTACTTTCTCTTTTTCAATTTTCTTTCCTTCCTAGTTTCCTTTTCCCTTTTAAGGCTTTCCTTTCCAGTTTTAGTCTCTTTTGACATTCTAATTTCTTTTTCTTTCCTTTTCTTGGAAGGTCTTGATTCCTCTAGTCTTATTTTTCACACCTAAATTCTACATATTTTTCCCTAGTTTCTTTTGAACTTTTCCCCTTCTCAATTTTCAGAGTTCTAGTCACAGGGGTTTTATGTTTTCCTAAACCCTTTCCCTTAGTATTCAACAAAAAATGTATCCATTGCTCTTCCCCATTAGGTTTTTGCAAGAAATTATGTTTAACAATCAAATGCATTAAACCATGATGTGTTATTCTACTTTCTTTCTCTTTGCACCTCATTGCCATATCACTTACTTGTGAGAATAAGACCACGGGTAAATTTACCCCTACCTTAGATTTTTCTTGACCATGGCGAACATGAATCAATAGTCGCAAAGCCAACCTCAACACTAAAGCATATTGATCCTCGGGTATGTGCAGGATCATGAGGGGCCAAAAAGTGGCGATATGATGGGTATGTGTAGGTTATGTGGCTGACAACTTTTTTTTATCCAAAATTGATGAAACGAAAAGGGTTTTTAAAGGAGATTCTCATCTTTCCACCAATATAAATTATGCTTTATTTTGAATTTAATAAATAATTATTATTTATTTTCTATTTGAATTACGACTTAGAAAGTTCTGATTGATAGGCTGATTGAAAAACATCTGTAGCTTTCAAACGGTATCACATTTTTTGAATCTGAAACATGCGTCACATTCTATGCTTCACATACTATAGGATTAATTTTTTAAAAAAATTTCATGAAGTTTTGACCAAGTTAAGCTAGTCAAACATACAAGTTTTTATATTTTTAAAAGTTGTAATAAAAATTAATAATTAATTATTTACTTGGAAAAATTACAAAAATATGCATCACATCGGACATTGAGTCCTCTACTTATATCTAAAATATTATAAAAAAATATTATCATTTTGGGTGTTGTCACAATAGTGGTTTACAATTCCGAGAGCGGATTTTAGGAAATCACATATTTTTAGAAAATATAATGATTTAAACCTTAAAAAGTTCCATTTTAAGGATTCTAATTGAAGAGGGTTTGATCAAATCACCTTAGATCAAACCCCTTGGATAGAACCTCACTAGTTTTAAACCATACCTATAAATGTGTCTCCTTTACACCTATCAAAATGCTAATAAAAAATCACTTTTGATTTAGCTTTTGGGGATCAAATGAATTCATTTAAAATTTATTTCAAATGATTATGGTATTCCTTAGAAACGAAGCTATCAATGAATATAATTTTAATATGTTTTGGTTTTGTTATGTATTTGTTTTTAAGTTTTATTAAACATAGGTTTTTCATCGAAAATTAATTTCTTTGTTCTTCACATGTGGAAAAATAGAAGATTATCAAAAAAAAAAATTGAAAAATATGAGTGCACCAGATATTGAAGTCCTTGATCCAACAAAAAAATTAAATTAAATTTTGACATATACAAAAAGTTAAGCTTTACTCATTATGGTACGAATTGTAATTGGTTTGACTTTGGAAACTTGATTAAAGAAAAAATATTCAATAAAAAGCTATCTAACCAAGTGGAAGCACTAGATATCAGAGTTACAAATCTAAATTTGAAAAATTAGAATTTATCCTTCATGGAAAAGCGTTATGTATTTATCTGATTGTCGTCACTTTTATTGTTTTATGAAAAAATTTTTAGGTGGGAGATGAAAGAACTACAATTTGATTCCAAAATTTTAAAAAAAATATTTTTTAGAATCTAGAAAAAATTTGTTGAACTCTAGTTTGCACCATCTTCAAATTCCTCATGGTTCAGTCCCTATAGGTGCCCGAATGTGAAGATTTAGTTAAAAATAATAATTTTAGTGTCCGGTTTGGCCAAAATTGTAAACCACTATTATGGGATCACTTTTTTATTGTGGTTCTAGGGTGGTTAGACGACACCTACTTCTTAATTTTTCCCTAAAATTTAAGTACTATTGCATTGAAATTTAAAATTTTCACCAAATAGATTTTTATTTTTAAATAAACCTAGTATTTTAGAAACTACATTCAATTTGCTATAGATCCTATTCTTACATATTTTTGAAATAATAAAGATAACTTATTCAAATTTTTACGTCAAGTTGCCTAACTCTGATTTTTCTGAATTTTCGCCACTTAAGGGTCTATTTTTTCCATGATGATCCTACACATTTCCCCTCGTAGGTGAAAAATTTCATCAAGTAGTGCACTAGTGAAGACTGGGGCTCCTGAAGACTCCCTCTTTCAATACCCTTGTTTTTTCCTTTGTGTATTTGAAAAGCAGACATAGGCTCTAGGTGAACATGAAACATTTGTAGAAGCTCTTTTAAATCATGATGACCTCGCTTAACCATCTCGCCTTCATCCAAGATTCTAGATAATGCACTAATTACAGCTATGGATACTAGAATAGTCTCTCCTCTAACAACAGTGAAACCGAGGAGGAAATTCCTTATGAATTCCTGAATGATATCCCATTCATACCCTTCATATTTGAGAATGAGGTTGAGCCATCCCGCTTGCTATAACCATCTCCATGTTTCATTATTCAAAATTTCTTCTTTTGGCTCAACCATTTTCTTGTATCCCATTTTCACTACACCAAACTTCGAGAAATTCAAGAACAATTTCCAGTTAAGAGAAAATGCAAAAAATGATTTTGCAGGAATGGCAACGAGTCTTTTTCTCTCTGCTTGCTAAATTCAAAAACTTGTAGCTATTTCCTTGGTATTAAATGTCTTTTACTAGACATTAAATTCAACTTAAACCAGAGTGTATTTCACATGCATGAGATATCTTGCCAACTATATTTTTTTAAAATTTTGTTGGTGAAAGGTGGTGAAAGTACATTTACTACTTTTGAATCCATCACCTCATAATGATTACTTGACAATTGATGTCACCTCACAACATCGACTCAATAAATTACACTTGGCTCTTAACTACATGATATGACCTTTTAAACAAATCTATGATAGATAATTAAATGAATTTAAACTTTTGAAAAATAAATGCATCATATAAATACTTACCCCATTAGTATGAAATGATATTGATTTTACCAGGGGTTCATCTGATAGTAGAGTTTATTGAAACAATCTTCACTTCTTCCAAAAAGGATCAAAACATGTTAGAAATCTTCAAATTTGAATGATGTACTCGATCATGGTTAATAATAACACGCTGAGCTCAACCCTTGTAGGAGCCCAATTTGTCCACATGTTATAATGTTAAACCATTAAAATATGAAATATTAAAAAAATTTGTACCTATGCAATCAACAAACTAGTTAGTAAAAATAGTGAAGCTGAAAGCTTCCAATGATGCATGAATCCATTTTATCTCTCTCGAATACCATGGATTGTATCAACCATTAATTGATCATCTAATAACTCAAATCAATCAAGAGTCTTTCTATCAAACTTCTTTTCACATTGTGAACAATCGGTTAGGAGTAATCAGGAGCTATCAAGAGTTGAATTAACTTGTTCGTTAATTAATGCTTTCACAAAGAAATTGATGTCTAAGTTGATCATGAGCTATCAGGAGCTCTCTGGTTTAGTAAGGAGCAATTGGAATATATTCAAAGTTGTACCTACAAGAGACAAGAAGGTTAGAATATATATATATTTTTGGATAATTTTTCAGAAGGTAAACCGCCATTTCTAGTTTTCACTTTACCTTCTTTATTCATACTTTCTTAAAAAGGATTATAAAGAAGTACATTCTTCCATGGAAGAGATATCCTCCACAAGAAAATGTTCAGTTCTATACTACAACTTAGATAAAAATACTTCTTTTGATGCTAGTTTGTGATATATCTTCAGATGATGGCCATTAGCCAACATAATTCTTCTTTCTCCATCTATTGGTACCAACTAAACAACTCCATTTTCAAAAACTTGATCAATCTCTTAAGGTCCTAACAATCTTGTATGGAATTTCCTTTTAAAATCCTAGAATTTGGAATCAAATAGTAATGCCCAATCTCCTTTCTTGAATTCTTTGGTCACAGTATGCTTATCATGCCATTCTTTTCTTTGCTTCTGTATCATTTTTGTATGCTGAAGAGCTTCCATTCTCATTTCATCTAATAGGTTCAACTGTAGAATCCTATTTTTCCCTGCCTCAAGTAAATCAATACCAACTTCCAATGTTGTCTTTAATGTTTTCAACTCAAACTCAATAGGCATACTTGGATTTTTCCCATATACTAACTCATATGGAGAGAATCCAATGGTTGTTTTCTAGGTTGTATTATAATCCTAGACTACTTCATCTAACCTTTCTGCCCAATCTTTTTTTCTTAATGAAACAATCTTTGTCAAGATATTTTCCAATTCTCGGTTAGTAACTTCTACTTGCCCATTTTCCTGTAGATGGTATGGCGTGGATTTCCTGTGTGTCATTTGATATCTTTGAATAAAAGCTTCCATCATAACATAGACAAACTAAGGTCCTTGGTTTGATATTATCTCCCTTGGTGCTCCAAATCTTTGAAGAATATGTTTGTACAGAAAATCAGCTACCTTATCTTCCCTTGCTACTGGTAAAGCTTTCACTTCAGCTCACTTTGTGACATAATCTGTATAAACTAGAATATAATGTTGTCCTCTAGAAGGTGGATCAACAAGTCCTATGAAATCAATTCCCCATTTCTCAAATGGTTCTAGAACTATTTGAGGTTGTAATGGCATCTCCATTATTGGTGTAGGTCTTGCTATGCGTTGGCACTCATCACAATGCTTAACAAAGAATGAAACATCCTTTGTTATAGATGGCCCAAAATAACTAGTTCCTAAGATCTTATGAACAGTTCTGACTACTGAATAATGTCCTCCTTTTGGCTCATGATGGAAAGAATGTATAACATCATAAACATCTATTTCACCAACACACCTGTGAAGAACATGATTAGGACACATCTTAAATAAAAGTCCATTTATCCATTGGAATCTAGAACTTTCACGAATCAATCTCCTTTTCTACTTAGGATTAAAATGATTTGGAAACTTCCCTATTACAAGATAATTTGCAAGATCAACAAACCATGGTGGATGAATTGATATTGCAAACAAGTTCTCATCGGGAAAGGTGTCATCTACTGGCTCTTGATCACCCTGCAAAACAATTCTTGAAAGGAAATCAGCAACAACATTATCTTTACCATGCTTATCTATAATTGTCACATCAAATTCTTGCAACAATAATAGCCATCTTATAATTCGTCCACCCACTACAACTTTATTCATCAGATATTTAATAGCAGCATGGCCTGTGTGAATGAATACCTTGTAACCATTAATATAGTGCCTAAATTTATTGATTGCATATATTACTACTAAAAAATCTTTTTTAGTTGTTGTGTAATTCCTTTCAACATGATTTAGATTTTTACTAATATAGTAGATAACATACATTTCTCCATTCTCATCTTTCTATCCCAAGACTGCACCAATAGCAAAGTTGGACGCATCAACATGTATATGAAATGGAACTCCCCAAATAGGTCCTTTGATAATTGGAGCTGCAGTTAAAGCATGTTTAATTATTTCAAATGATTTTTGACAACCACTTGTCTATACAAACTCCACATCCTTCTTGAGAAATGTAAACAAAGGTTCAACAATTTTACTAAACCCTTCAATGAATCTTCTATAATAACCAACATGCCCAAGAAAACTACAAACTTCAATTTGACCTTTAGGGATCTCAATCTTTTGAATGATTTCTATTTTCTCAAGGTCAAATTTTATCCCCTATTTTGAAATGTGATGTCCCAAAAAAATCCCTTATGTCATTGGGTATGTGCAGGATCATCATGGAAAAAATAGACCCTTAAGTGGCAAAAAATTCAAAAAAATTAGAGTTAGGCAACTTGATGTAAAAATTTAAATAAGTTATCTATATTATTTCAAAAATATGCAAGAATAGAATTTGTAAAAGCAAATTGAATGTAGTTTCTAAACTACTAGGTTTGTTTAAAAATCTATTTAGTGAAAATTTGGAAATTTCAATGCAGTAGTACTTAAATTTTAGAGGAAAAAATTAAGTAGGTGTCTGTCTGACCACCCTAACCATATTAAAATGATAATTATTTTTTATAATATTTTATATATAAGTAGAGGACTCATGTCTGGATGTGATGCATATTTTCTTGTAATTTTTTCCAAGTAAATAATTAATTATGAATTTTTATTACAACTTTTATAAAAAAAAAATTGTATGTCCGACCACCTTAACTTGGTCAAACTTCATGAAATTCAATTTTCTTTTTTAATCATATAGTATCTTGAAGCATGTTTGGATTCAAAAAATGTGATCTTTGTTTGAAAGCTATAGATGTTTTTCAATCAACTATCAATCAGGACTTTAGTCATAATTTGAATAGAAAATGAATAATAATTATTTATTAAATTCAAAGTAAAGCATAATTTATATTGGTGGAAAGATGAGAATCTCCTTTAAAAACCCTTTTCGTTTCATCAATTTTGGGTAAAAAAAAAGTCGTCAGCCACATACCCATCATATTGCCACTTTTTGGCCCATCATGATCTTGCACATACCCCATCATGAGGGAACTCTTTTCATGATTCAAAGATAACCTAAGATCCATACATATTTTCAAAACCTTATTCAAACTTTCAAGTGATTCCTCAAATGTTTGTGCATGAACTGTGAAGTCATCCATATATACTTCCACACATGAGGTAGTTAAATATACAAAAATTGCCAGGATAACTCTCTGAAAAGTGGCTAGTGCATTGCACAGTCCAAATGGTAAAATTTTATAAGCATATGTTCCCAAAGGAAACGTGAAGGTAGGTTTATCCTAGTCTTTAGGAGCCTCTTGGATCTGATTATAACCACTAAAGGCATCTAGGAAAGAGAAATAACTACTGCTAGCTAGGTTATCAAGTACTTGACCAATAAATGGCAAAGGAAAATGATCTTTTTAGTGGCTTTGTTTAATTATCTTTAGTCCACACATACAAGCCATTTTCCATTTTTCTTGGGAACAATAACCAATGGGGAAACCCATTGACAGATCAGATATTGGATAAATAAACACTACTTTCAACAATTTTTCTATCTCTTGTTTTACAATATCTCGAAGAGGAGGATTGATCCTTTTTTGATGTTTCCTTACTGGTTTAACATCTTCAATATAAATATGATGAGTAAAAATAGAATGGTGAATTCCTCTCATATCCTTATATTCCCAAGCAAATGCTTTAGTATAATTTTCCAAGATTTTCTTCAATTCCTTTTCTTGTGAAGAA
>VDFB02186326.1:0-28091 GCA_007258455.2 Sequoia sempervirens
AATCACATCGCCTACGGCCTATGTTTTTGATCTATACTTAGAATGGAGCCATTCAACTAGCCTTTTGTGCTAGACCGAGGCATAAAACTCATAAGAAGTGACTGTATGTAAGATTGCTTGATATTGTAAGCCATATCATGGGTATCAAAAGCCTTGTTCTGATTGAATGCATGCCTTTTGGCATTGATTCTATAGATGTGCACCCATCAAACCAATGAAAGAGAATATAATCCTATGTGTTTCCTTTGTTATGTATCAATAGTGTTATATTTTAAACATATCACCTTCCATTAAGAATAAAAGACATGTCTCATTGACATAGATTGAACTGAAACAATGCATCTATAATATGCTGGAGACAGTTCCAATTAAGCTATGTAAACTGACTTAACACACTTCATGCTTCACATCTATTATACTTTTCTCTATCACATTATATTCATGTCACACCTTGTCACATTCACATCAATACATTTACTCTCCTACTTTCAATATCCTACAACACATAAATGATCTTACATTTATATGCTTTACATCCTCAAACACTTACAACATCAATTAGGTCAGCCTAATTAAATGAAATGTGCAATACCTTAATCTATTGGCTCAAAACTTAAACACACACACCAAGTTGCAAAATATTCCAAACTGTGTGAAACATCAAAATACGTCGGCATGGCCTATAATTAATTTCATAAGTTTGATCCATACATCCTTAATGTTCATATGTGAACAACTTATTTTATGATTGTTTATTAGGAAACAATATTTATTATGTTCAAAATATGAATTTTCTCAAGTAAACAACAATGTTAGAGAAACACAATAGAGAAAATGCAATAATAGTATGTGTGAAATTGTTAGCATAGACTTGTTTTTGTTTTCTTTATTTTGACAAGAAACATCAATTGGAATACTATTTTAATATTGTAATATCAGTTAATGATTATTTCAAAATGTATGCACAAACTTAAACATTAGTAGGCACATATATGTGGATACACATATACTTCATCTATGTACATACACATACTTATGACATACCTTATTTTGTTTTTAGGACAATTTTTTAAAGGAAAAAACTTAAGATGTTAAGTAGAAAATAGTCATAAGAATTATATGACTAAATTTTTTGTGGAAATATCTTGTGAATCATAGAATCTTATTTTTATTTAGAGTAAAAATAGGTATTCTAATTCTTCTTTTGAAGACATTTGTGAAAGAAAATACTTGAATAGAATAGTGATACCTTAGTTGAATAGAGCACCTATGGGTAGATGTTGCTAGAGGGTAGATATCTGTTATGAGATGTATAATAGAAAGTTACCTTCTAGGATGGGTGCCAAAATGGAGTACAAAGAGTATAGATTTTCTTTACCATAACCTATTGTTTGCTATTGTTGCAACACACTTATTATGATTGGCCAACCAATATAGCTCATTATGTATGTATGAATGAACTTTGTGATTTCACTCTCTGCCATTCCTAGCATAGATCTTACACTTTATCTTCTAACTTGTAGATAGAAATTGCATGTTGATGTTTGGGCACACACCAGATTCCACCTTGCAGATTGTTCTCTTGCTAAAATTTTTGTGTAGGGTCATGCATTCTTCAAGTCAGAAGAATGTTGGGGAAGTGTAAGCATCGTGGTTGGGAGGTAAGGCACTTCAACCATGTTCTCATCCACTAGTGGAGGAGAGTGTTGAAGAAGAACCTTAGTTGTTCAACAAACTATTATAGTCTTTATTATAACTTGATGTAATTCATTCATGTACTTGATGGAAAATGTACTATGTAATGACTTGTGGCCTTGGGAACCAAGTAAAACTTGATATTATAATTTTACTTTTGAAGTGAATATAAGAATCTTTGACTCATTTTAGATGGATATGTGTAGCTATGATTGAATTTAGCCACTAGTTATGTCTTTTTAATTTGGAGTATATTCATGTGTCATTTACAATAATATTAATTAAGTAATAATTTTGAATGGGTTATTTCAGGATCAGTACCATGAGGATGAGGCTCGAGTCAAGGGGATCGATTCAACGGATGAAGAAGAAGAGACCCCCTCTGACAGGGAGGAGAAAACCTAAGAAATTCAAAGGCCTCCAACATGGCCTCCTCCCCTCCACACAACAACCCAACAAAAAATAGTAGGCCACTAAAGGGAAATAAGGAGCTGGGAACACCCAAACTAGCATGGAAGTGCAACCCTCTAGTTCCCCCTCTGAGCCCCAAAAGAAAAAAAAGGAAAATGATTGAGAAGGGAGGAGGAACCCAGTAGAAGAGGAAATCAATGTAGAAGATATAGGCGATATGCCACCCCCTCATTTCACACTACCACATGGTTTGAGTGAAACCACAAAGAAAATATACACTTCAAGAGAAAACATAACTAAAAATATGGGCAATGAAGGTGGTAGTTTGGGGTAATAAAGACGAGGCATTTAGGTGCCACCTCTAGTGGACCATAGAAGACCCATTGATTTGTTGGGCCTTAGAGTTGAAAAAGAAGCCTCAAGGAATACAAGGACACGAAAAACAATTCAATTAGTTGTAGCTTTGAAACCTCATGGCCAAACAATGTCACCTCCTATTATGACACATCAACCTCCTATTACTGTACAGTCATATTTTTTCTTCAGTCATGAGGTACATTTTTCTCACCCTACTCTTTCTCCTATATCTTCTTTTTACACTTATTTAGTGCCTTCTTTTGTCTCCACCTCTGTTTCCACCCTGCCATGCACCATGATTTTGTCACTTTCCACCCCTCTGCCTCCATCCACCACATCCATCATGGCAAAATCACCCGCCATCTCTCTCTGTGATCTCCCATCCTTCTCACCTTTCACATTGCTCACACACAACCTCATCCCTGGAGGAACAATGTTAGCTGCTTAATAACAACAAGTGATCATTCATTTTCCCCTTCACAAGGGTAATTATTCAATATCAAGAAGAGTTCCACTAGCAGTTGTAAACTATAAAGAAACTCCAAGAGGCTCGGGAAGAGAAAAGAAAATAAAAAGTGGCCAAGGCCCCAATGGTGCCACATATGCAAAATTTCTTTGACCATGCACATGATGCCTGTTAGCTCTCAAAAATGCAGGAAAGATGCCTTAAGAGGCTTCCAATATCTTGATATGCTTAAGGGTAACAAACAAGGTTGGAAGAATTCAACCTTCTACTCTTTAGGTGCTACAAAACCTAGGTGAGTGTACCTCTCTCAATAATGCAAACTTAACTTGTAATCAATCTTCTTATAACAACTTGTTCACAATGGCAGATGGGAGTGAACAAATGAAATCAAACTTGATAGCAATAGCAATCTTATGATCTAAATCCTAAAATTCTGAATTTAATAGATATAAAGAAATGAAATGAGTTCAAAATGATGAAGTACAGAGACCAGTGCCTTATTGGGTATGCAGAGTCAAATGAAATCAAGATGAAGAACACCTCTCTAGAGAAACTCAAATTATCTGGCATATATTTTGTTTACAACTTATATAAACATGCAATTTAGTAACTACTAAGCTCTACTTTAACAATCCAGATGAATCTCTTTGATTACTGTGATCAATTAAAAGGATTTAATCTTTGCTTGAAAGAACCAATTGATTAATCACACAAATACAACAAATGTGCATTGATAAACTAAATATAAACTTGTTATGTCAGTTTAAACAACCAGAAAGCCTCAATCATGGAGACAACATTGCAGTATTTTCATTAAATTCAACAAACAATTGACACCAGAAAATGTAGCAACATCAACTGAATTTCATAAATACCTCCATTCTGAAATCATGCAATAATAATCTCTGATATGATAATTTTATCCAACTATTCCTACTTGTAGTGTATCAAAATCTAATAGCTCGTGTGTCTTTACAATTAAAAAAATGCCTATTTATACACTAGCATGAGAAAATAAATCATATTGAAATAACATATCAGCCCGACATAGAATTCAGGCTCCAATTGAGCTAACATGCAACGATCATCCAAGCAGATACATGTCGGTCTTAGTGTTTGAAATTATGTTTTTCATTAGTGAATAGTTGGCGAGATAAGATGACAGCTATGCCGAAGGAAATTCACTTGTTAATCACTTCTTATCCCATGATCCCTTGTTCTTCGTGCTATTTTCCTTCGCCGTGACCATCTGAGTCATGGAGATATCATATCAAAAACCCTTAGTTAAACCGAGAGCACATATAATTTACATTTGTTGTAATCACTGAGACACAAGAATCATCATACTAAAATTCTCCCTTTGTTTTATTCACTGTTGCCATAGCTTCCATCTGTTAGGGGGACCTCTTGTAGATAACAATGTTTCACCGAAAGTCTTCAATCATTCTGAGCATCGTTGAGACAAAATATTTTTCTTGCCAATGAGGATCCTCCATTGCTATAACCCTCAACCCTCGGCAAGATGTCTTGTAGAGAATTTTGTTATACCAAAACAACTGAGCTCACACCTGTTTGCCAAGACATAGCCAATATCTCACCGAAAGAAAACCATTCGAACACTGTCAGCAAGACCCGACCTTTTCGTTATGACCATATCCTGAAAATTATGACTCTGTCCGAAGTGAACGGCCATGCAAAGTCAGTACGACATATGGAGATCGCCATGACATCCCACCGAAAGCCATGTCTCACACCGAAAGTATATTCGAAGAGAATCCATGTGTAAGGTCGGCGAAACCGAAGGTCAGTCACCAAGACCTTACAATGATAGCAATGACTCCCCCCGAAATGCATCCATCAGTTGCTGGTCGCCAAGACAATTGGAAATTGCTAAGACCTCATCACGATGGGAAAACTTATGCCGATATGCCCATCCTCAGTTACCAAAATAGCACGAATGTCATGCCGATAGCCACCCACAGGAAAAATCCAATTGCTGTAACAAAGAACATGTCTTGTCAAAACACCTGCAGCAAACACATGTTAGCAGAAAAGCAATGTATGTCAGGGAGACAACTATGAACCTATGTTGAAAGGGACTGCAATGTGGAAAATGCATAACTCGATGGGTTTAATGGGGCAATACGGGAAAAATATCATGAAGAGAGAAAAATTGCGCACAAAGTAGGACCAATCTGGAAATTATGAGAGTGAACGACATGTAAAACATTGGATTTTCAGTCAACGATGGCTCCGTCTTGAATGATTGTGAGATCATTGCAAGGATCGAGTCTGCAGTTAGCAGACCAGACAAAAATGATGAACCAATGAGCAACAATGGAATGAATGGTAATGGAAATGAATGCAAAGTGGAAGTGAATGCAAAGTGAATGCAAGATGGAGGTGAATGGAAAATGATAGAATCCTGAACTCTTTTGTGCATGGAAATAATTTTAAAGAGGATAAAGCAAAGGTTGTCGATGCATTGGAAACCCTTAATCCTCATGATTCATTATACCTAATACGAGCTATTACAATTTGAAACTCAACCATACTTTTCCCTTGTCAAATGCCTAGTTTTGTCTTGAGTTCATCAAATTCCCCACACGAAGACATTCATACAATCTACTTTGTCTGAAATTATTGCAAGTTCTTAGAGTATCATCATGCTCGGTTTGGCCCAAAATCCCAACACCATTCAGCAACTTGATTTTTTCATCATCATGGGACAAACCCTTGTTATCTTCAATATGCAAAGTGTGCACATAATCAACGCAAAATTGCTCATTACTGTTGTGTACTATGAAACATTCTCTCAGTTGTATTGAAAACTCATCAACAAAGTGCTTCTCATGAGAAACAAAAAATTATGTCATATCAACATTGTCTGAAACAAACAAATCTGAAACCTTTTACACCTCTTTGATACTACCATTTGGATACAATACTGGATTTTGACCTATATCTTCAATATCAAGCATATATGACTCACTCGAATCTGGACCTCTATCATACTTGGTATGCAAACAAATTTCTTCCTCACATGAGTTAGAAATTTCAAAGTCACATACCTTATCTTGAATGGACACAGACATTTGGCCAACTTCAAAGTTTTCACCATCAACTCGAGAAATGCACTGAGATTCATATGAATCATTGCACAAAAAAATTTCACTGCCAAAACAAATGCAAGATGGACAAAGAACTTCAGGATCACCTTCATGTGTATATCTCTGATATTCAAGAGTTAACAAATCTAAAATTTGCTCACAGCTGAGCAAACAAGTTTCTACATTTTTATCACTACAGTCATGCTCATCACTTTTGTCATCATCAAAAAGAGGCCCAGGATCATTAGAGAATGAGAAAACAGAAAGATTATCAACACAGTCACTTGTTCCATAATTTGTCACATCACTTAGTTTGTCTGAAAATATCTTTTCCTTATCATCAAATGCATCTTCATAGCTTTCAACTGTAGTAGGAGGTATTATATACTCATTATCAAATAAACACACATTGTCCATTGCATCTTCCTATTGATCATCACAAGAACTACAAGAATCATCTTGCTGTAGATCAAAATACAAAAATTCATCTTCACAATCTGTATATTCACTAGATTCTTCATAACATATACTGCCTTCTATGTCATAATTTGTTATGTAGGAAAGAAATTCATCATCCTCGTCTTTCTCATGCATGCTATCATATGAACCATACTGACTTGCACCTGTCTCATCTTCTATTGGCTGCAATGTATAATTGATCTCCTGATGCTCATCCATGATATCATCATTTTCTTCATATCTTTTCCCCTGTGTGGTATTAATAAATTTATTTACTAGATCAGAGGCACATTGTTTTGATGATTCTGGAAAATACAATGATTTAGGCTCCCATGCTCCACTAGAGTACATCCTCCACATACCATTGCAGTCAGGCACAACATGTTTTTTAATTGGATCAGTACTGACTAACTCATGTTGGGCTGATTCTATCCTAAAATTGCCAAGATTTACATCACAGAAACAATTGATCTGATCCTGAGGCACAAATTCAACAAGCTGGTTCATTCTTGGCTCTCTATACAACTTGACTTCCTGACCATTTACTGGAATAGTAGCATAAGACAGATCAAACTAAATATTTCCTCCAACTGCTGCTGTCCATTGTCTTGATAGAAGCATCCCAAACTGAGGAGGAGTATCTATCACCTAGGTATGTGAAGGATCGTATGGAAAAATAGGTATAGAAGTGGCAAAAATTGGAAAAATCGAGTTAGAGCAACTTGACGCAAAAATTTGAATAAGTTATCTATATAATTTCAAAAATATGTAAGAATAGAATTTGTAGAAAATTGAATTTAGTTTCTAAACTACTAGGTTTGTTTTAAAAAAAAGAAAATCTATTTGGTGAAAATTTGAAATTTCAATGCAGTAGTACTTAAATTTCGAGGAAAAAATAAGAAGTAGGTGTCTTACTAACCACCTAACCACAATAAAATGATAATATTTTTTTATAATATTTTATATATAAGTAGAGGACTCATGTCTCGATGTGATGCATATTTTTTTAATTTTTCTTTAAGTAAATAATTAATTATGAATTTTTGAATACAACTTTTTAAAAAATATAAAAAACTGTTATGTTTAACCACCTTAACTTGGTCAAAACTTCATGAAATTTAGTTTTTTTTCTTTTTTTTAAATCCTATATTATGTAAGAGCATAGAATGCAATTTATTTTTGGATCAAAAAATGTAATCTTGTTTAGAGAAAGCCATAAGGTGTTTTCAATCAGCCTATCAATCCCGGGGACTTTGGTGTAATTTGAATAGAAAATGAATAATAATTACTTAATGGAAATTCAAAGTAAAATAATTTATATTGGTGAAATCTTGAAATCTACTTTAAAAACCCTTTTGGTTTCATCAATTTTGGGAAAAAGATTCTCGTCAGCCACATACCCATCATATTGCCACTTTTTGGCCCATCATGATCCTGCACATACCCCACTGTTATATCTATATTATACACCACCTGTGGATAAGTAGCTAGTTGGAATTCAACATTTTTTATAATACCTACCACAGGAATAGGTCTGTTATCCATTGCATAGCAGTTTTCTTCATATGTATCAACCCTCATGCCAAGTTGCTTTATAACTCCCACTTGCATAATATTTATAGTAGCACCAAAGTCTATTATGCAATTCCTCATCAATTTGTTATTGATAAGCAATGTAGTGAAGAAAGGATCAACTTGTGAGGGAGTTGCTAATACATCATTCAAACAGACATCTGGGATATCTATTTTCTCCTACCTATTGATTACTTGAATAGCTAGTTTCTTTTCAGAATTCAGTATCATTTGAACAACACTATCTCTGTATTCTTTTATTTTCATCAATTCAAGTATAGGAACATATATTTTTACTTGAGATAATGCTAGTGTGAAGTCAAAAGAAGAGCTCTCCACCTTAACAATTTTCTTATGCTATAGCGTTTCTCCTTTGTCTTCTTCCTTTTCTTTTTTACTAGGCTGGTCAGGCTTTTGTATCTTTCTGTGCAATTCTTCAACTTCCTACTTCTAGATAGGCTTTTGTTCATTCTTTTTAGGCTGTCTCTTTTCTAGCCTTTTCACAGTTCCTTGTGTTGCTTTTTGATCTTTGATAAAAATTCCCCTAGGAATGCCTTCCATCTCATTTACTTTTCTGTTTCTCAACCAGTATTTACTCCTTACTTCCTCAACAACAGCAACAATTATTCTCTCCATTTCATCCTCAGTGAGTCTCCTCACATTGCATTGAGCAGGTGCTTCAACCAAATGTGGCTGAGTATAATCTTCATCAGAATCATAAAAGACCTACTGTTCAGCCATATGGACATTGTACTTCTAATTTGAAACATCATATTCATAGATTTCATCCTCTAAAGATGACTATTCTTCCTCAGCATGGTAAAAAGTATCTGAAGTCAAGTAAATTTTGTGATCTTCTCCATTATTCTCCATCAACATTCCCTCTTCTTGCATCCTTTGAGCTACAACACAATAGTCTAGAGAATGTGGCTGATTACAAACTTCACAAAAGTAATTATTACTCACCATGTATGTTCCCTTTTTGCTCAATGGATCAGGGGTCTCTTTATTTTTTGGCCTGGCTGTTACAGGTTTCCTATGTTTCCAGTCTGTATTGTAAGGCATATCATGCAACCTTGTCCTTTCATTTATGTTATCATTTCTGTATGTATTCTCTTGTCTATACTGATAATTATTTTGCTGAGGAGGCCTCGGATTGTCTCTTTTATTAGTTACACCAGCAGCTTTCCTGTTATTTTCAATTGTCAACGCAATCTTCTATGCTTCAGCCAAATCTCTTGGGGGTCTACTTCTCAGCTCATACCCTATCTTAGGATCAAATGCATTTAAATAAATACTCAATGCATCAGAGTCTAGCAACCTTGATCCAGGAGGGACTTTAGTATGCAACTTGTTGAATTTTCGGTTGAAATTATAAATTGAATCATTCTGATTTTTCTGAATCCTCACCAATTCATGAAGAGCTGCATCTGGAGCATTTTGATTCATGTATTGTTCTAAGAATTTGTCTTGAAATGCTTGGAAATAATTAATTGAGAATGCTAGCAAGCTATTGAACCAATCCCTGGCATCTTCAAGAAGTGACATCATGAACAACTTCATGTGTAAATCTTCATAAGGCATGTCTATGTCTTGAATGAAAACATTAAAACTCTTTAAATGTTCCTCAACTGTGATTGCATTACTCCCTATAAATTTGGGTACCATATTCCTTCAACTGTTATCCATAGGGTAAGGATATAACTGAAAACCAGCTAAATCAAACTATCTGATCATGGTTTGTGCTTTGAGGAGGAAGGAATAGAGGCGGATGGTAATCTTGATGCATAGGATTATTGTATTGTGCATTATGCTAAGGGGTGTGATGCTGACCAAGAGGTGGATGCACATTTGTATGCTATGTGGGAATATGAGGCAATTGATTTGGCTACCTGTAGTGATTTAATATCTGATTGTGAGGAGCATTTTGTTGATTGGAGGGCCCTGCGCCATGATCACCCTGCTTGTGAGGCAGGACATACTTTGGGCCACTAGTCATCTGATCAGTAATTTGGGCTTTCTATAATTTAGCCTCTAGTTCCTTTATCTTCTTCTCTTGTAGTTCCAATTGTGCTTTTACTTCATCAGGAAGTTCGTGATTACCAAACACATTCTGACTACCTTCAATTCTTTGTTCACGTTCCTATCAATGTCTGAGCACTTTTGCTTCAAGGTTGGCATCAAATTCAGGTTGATCTTGAGGATTATAAAATGGATTTCTTTGCTCTTTAAGGGTACAAGGTTCTGAACTTGAATTATCTTTCCATGCATCATAACAATTATATGTTTCACCATGTGCTCCTGGTGCTTTACCTTTGTTTGTCATGCACATGTCCTCATTTATTCCTTTTCCCTTATCAGCTGTCATCTTTATGTGTCCACTTACTACAACCAGTAGGAGCTCCAGTATGACCTCCCCTGTACTAAGATCTTCTTCCATTCATGATGAAAAACTGCAAAAATTTATGTCAGAGTTGCCACTCACTTTTATCAAAAATGAGAAAAATACCTGATACTTCTAGTTCCCAGCAAAGTCTATGCAAGATTTTTGACTCTATGATTAAGGCCTTGATTCCTCGGATAGTTCCCCAAATGGAGTCGCCAATTAGCTCTCAAAAATGTAGGCAAGATGCCTCAAGAGGCTTCCAATCTCTTGATATGCTTTAGGGTAACATACAAGGTTGGAAGAATTCAACCTTCTACTCTTTAGGTGCTACAAAACCTAGGTGAGTGTACCTCTCTCAATAATGCAAACTTAACTTGTAATCAATCTTCTTATAACAACTTGTTCACAATGGCAGATGGGAGTGAACAAATGAAATCAAACTTGATAGCAATAGCAATCTTATGATCTAAATCCTAAAATTCTGAATTTAATAGATATAAAGAAATGAAATGAGTTCAAAATGATGAAGTACAGAGACCAGTGCCTTATTGGGTATGCAGAGTCAAATGAAATCAAGATGAAGAACACCTCTCTAGAGAAACTCAAATTATCTGGCATATATTTTGTTTACAACTTATATAAACATGCAATTTAGTAACTACTAAGCTCTACTTTAACAATCCAGATGAATCTCTTTGATTACTGTGATCAATTAAAAGGATTTAATCTTTGCTTGAAAGAACCAATTGATTAATCACACAAATACAACAAATGTGCATTGATAAACTAAATATAAACTTGTTATGTCAGTTTAAACAACCAGAAAGCCTCAATCATGGAGACAACATTGCAGTATTTTCATTAAATTCAACAAACAATTGACACCAGAAAATGTAGCAACATCAACTGAATTTCATAAATACCTCCATTCTGAAATCATGCAATAATAATCTCTGATATGATAATTTTATCCAACTATTCCTACTTGTAGTGTATCAAAATCTAATAGCTCGTGTGTCTTTACAATTAAAAAAATGCCTATTTATACACTAGCATGAGAAAATAAATCATATTGAAATAACATATCAGCCCGACATAGAATTCAGGCTCCAATTGAGCTAACATGCAACGATCATCCAAGCAGATACATGTCGGTCTTAGTGTTTGAAATTATGTTTTTCATTAGTGAATAGTTGGCGAGATAAGATGACAGCTATGCCGAAGGAAATTCACTTGTTAATCACTTCTTATCCCATGATCCCTTGTTCTTCGTGCTATTTTCCTTCGCCGTGACCATCTGAGTCATGGAGATATCATATCAAAAACCCTTAGTTAAACCGAGAGCACATATAATTTACATTTGTTGTAATCACTGAGACACAAGAATCATCATACTAAAATTCTCCCTTTGTTTTATTCACTGTTGCCATAGCTTCCATCTGTTAGGGGGACCTCTTGTAGATAACAATGTTTCACCGAAAGTCTTCAATCATTCTGAGCATCGTTGAGACAAAATATTTTTCTTGCCAATGAGGATCCTCCATTGCTATAACCCTCAACCCTCGGCAAGATGTCTTGTAGAGAATTTTGTTATACCAAAACAACTGAGCTCACACCTGTTTGCCAAGACATAGCCAATATCTCACCGAAAGAAAACCATTCGAACACTGTCAGCAAGACCCGACCTTTTCGTTATGACCATATCCTGAAAATTATGACTCTGTCCGAAGTGAACGGCCATGCAAAGTCAGTACGACATATGGAGATCGCCATGACATCCCACCGAAAGCCATGTCTCACACCGAAAGTATATTCGAAGAGAATCCATGTGTAAGGTCGGCGAAACCGAAGGTCAGTCACCAAGACCTTACAATGATAGCAATGACTCCCCCCGAAATGCATCCATCAGTTGCTGGTCGCCAAGACAATTGGAAATTGCTAAGACCTCATCACGATGGGAAAACTTATGCCGATATGCCCATCCTCAGTTACCAAAATAGCACGAATGTCATGCCGATAGCCACCCACAGGAAAAATCCAATTGCTGTAACAAAGAACATGTCTTGTCAAAACACCTGCAGCAAACACATGTTAGCAGAAAAGCAATGTATGTCAGGGAGACAACTATGAACCTATGTTGAAAGGGACTGCAATGTGGAAAATGCATAACTCGATGGGTTTAATGGGGCAATACGGGAAAAATATCATGAAGAGAGAAAAATTGCGCACAAAGTAGGACCAATCTGGAAATTATGAGAGTGAACGACATGTAAAAACATCAAATTTTTATAGTCCCAACAATGCCCACGGTGATCAAAGCTCAAGAACAAATACTACTTGAGGATTAATCAACGTATGTTGTCAGCTTAAAACTAAATTAGGCATGGCCACTTGACAAAGTTGAATTAATGGAAGAAACATAGAAGGATGTCACAACAAAGTACATCAAGTCAGGTCATTGACTAGAGAAGAAAGATCAAGAGAGCACAAAGATGAAAGCCATAATCAAATGCCTCAATGTAGAGGTTAAAACCAAAAGTTTTGAGCTCATGAAAATGAGATCCAATGTGTAGAGCAATGTCATCGCTAAGAACTTTCAATTGGAAGGTAACCACACAATCTTGCTTCAAGTTCAAGTGGCAAAGTTGAAGGCCAAGGTAGAGAGCTTGAAAATAGGAAAAAGAGGTCATAGAAAATAAGTATCAAAAAAAGGAAGTAGAGTTGGCATAGACCTAAAAGAGTCTTTTAGACTCCATGAGCACATAGCAAAAAATGCAACAAAATATGCAGCAAGAGTCTTAGGCCATGGACCAAGAAATTCAATATCTAAAGAGCAACCTTGCAGCTTGCTCCCAAATTGCGGGCATCCTCCTAATGGTTTAGTAGCTATATGTGTCATATTGGGAGAGGATAAAAAAACATGCCCTCACACTTGAAGCTAATACTCAGATTTATTGTTGGCTCATAATGATTAAGCACACAAATGAGCGCATCTATGGAGTGGGCCTTCACCTTTGTCTCTCCTAAGGTCCAATATTCACAACTTCTAGTTGAGAAGTTGTATAGTGCAACAAATGAGACAATCTAGGTAGCAGGCATCTCCAACCAAAGGTAGGCAACCAAGGTCAATAAATTTCTTAGTTGCAACAAGAAAACATCCAAATGCAAGGCATATCTAGATGCCTTAGAGCAAGTGGTTCTGGAAATGTAGGTACACATTGAACAATTGGTTTGGTTAGGACTCCCCTCCCCATTCCTCTCTGACAACATGGTCCTCTCTGAGAATGAGATCAAGGGGTTGTTGGTCACAAAGTAAAATAACCAAACTATCCTTGGGAACCTGAGCTAAACACCAAATGTCTTTGTAGTTGAGGTTATCTTGCAGCCCTCACCCATCTCGAGTTTCAAATGCTAGTGCTTGTACAAGGTCTAAGTAGCTTCTTTAAGGAGATAATATACCTAGATAGAGATTTTGAAGCTCTAAAACAGAAGGCTCAACCTTTAGAAGAATAAAAGACGCCTCTAAAGTTCAGACTTTAGAAGTTATAAGTGTCACAGGCATTTCTTTCTGTAGTTTTGCCTCTTTTTTATGCTAACTTGATATTTTGGGTTCTTCCATCTGCAAGCATATTCTCTCTACAAGTCGCTAGAATTATGAATTGGATCCATGTTTTTTAGTTATGGGCGTTATCTCTCATGGAGATGTGGTTGTGTGAGTTAGGCGTATTATACTAGCTTTCTCTTTTTCTCTAGATCCCTTGTAAAATTTGACTAAGTATTAGCTTCCTCTTGCTCACACCATATGCGCCCCCATGCTCATCTGCCACAAGTAATGCTTGACTCTCTCCAAAGACAACACCAAGATGCCACGTGGTAGCTCTGGTGCTACCAACACATAAGAAATGGATGGAGCTTAAAAGTGATTGTGAACTTCCATGTGGCATTGTCATGAGCTTCAAAGAACAAAAGAGTTCCCTTCACAGTAAAATGATGTGCCATTGGTTGAGAATGATGGGCCTCATTCCCAACAGGGACTTCAAGAGTAGTTCAAGTGGGGCACATGTCAACATCAAGAGATCATCAAGTGTTAAGGTTGTGCCATATCCGAGATCCACAAATCATACACATGTGTGAGCTTAAGTTTTGTAGCCTCATTATGAGAATGAGTGCTAGACTTCAAGTGTGCTACATGGCTTCAAATGTTATTTTTCACGTGCCTTATGAACTCTGTCACACCAATGTCTTTGGGCCATATATTTAGGAGTTTCATCTTTTGTAGTGGTTCCTTAGTAGTGAATTTTTTAGAACTATTACCTGAGGTAACAACATTGTAATAATTTTAAATTTGAATAAAGATAACAATAATTCTTATTTTTCTATTCCAAAACCTTAGCAGGTACCCTTCATGGAAAGGATTGAATGACTTATACTGTTCCTTTGGGCCTTTGTATTTTTTTCTCCACCTGACAATGAAGAGGGTGTGTTTGTCTCTTATTTTTTGTTTTTTTCCTTTTGTACTATAAGCTTTCGTTAGTATTGTAGACTTTAAATCATGTATATGCTCCTTTAAACTATCTATAACATTTTAAAGGTTTTAATCTATATTATGCAAGTTAGGAATGGACACAAAAGTAATTTCGATGCATTGCCTTAGTTAACTTTCATTTCAGCTTTTCCTTCTTTTTCTTCCCCCTTTTTCTCCCCAAAATATTTGAAGAGTCGGCTTCCAAAATCCCAGAGGTTGCTTCATAGATAGCAATTCTAGTCCCACGTCTGTAAAGCTTCCTATATAACGTTGCTTGCCTAAAGCAAAAGTTTTGAGCATCAACATTAACATGATTTCAAATAAGTAGATGATCATCTTGAACTATAATAGCATAACACACAAATCAACACAATGTACATTAAGTAAACTCACAATAATTTATAGAGAGAAATAAACAACATTTTATTTGAAGTTGAATTTTAAAACGTGAAAATAATGTGAATCAAATCCATATTAACACTAATATAATTTAAAGTGATAAATTCTAAAAATCAAAATGTGATATTATAAATCAATTCACACAAAAATAAACCACTTATCAAATAATGAATGGTGAGAAGTATTATAGACGTAACGTATCAATTTAATATGATGTTCCCTTAGTGGTCATGAAGATTTTAGTTTTGTGTCAAACTTGCATACAGATGAATGCCTGCCTCGTGGGAATGTCAGCGTAAATCACATAGTCAAATGGGTTCTTGCATGGGAATTATCTCCAAATATTTGTTGCTTCGCCATCCATAGAAGATCCCAGTAGAGATTAAAATAAAAATCTTAGTATCTTATTCAGCAAGTATTAATCTTTCAAACTTATCTGTCTTCCATCTCTTAGAATTTTGTCTTTGCTATATGGAATTTCCAGAGTAATGAAAAAAAGCACCACCCCACATGGCGTGGTGAGCAACGTTGGCACTCTGGTAACGGAGCAAAGGGACAAGCAGCTTTCAGAATCCAAAGCGACTACAGTAATAAATTATTCCACCGACCAAAGACAGATATGGTGAAATTATATTGCTCTTTGCATCTTGGCAAATAGAAAACTTTAGTATTTTGTATATCAGAGTATAACAGATGGCTGATAGGTTTTTATTGCTGTTCTGCACACAAATGTATAGCAGAAGAATATTAAGATTTGTAAATCTTGAATGTATGTTTACGGTACGTTTTTTTACATGTATGATGTTTTCTCTTGAACACTTTTATTCTTGTTTCGGGTTCTTAGTGATTTCTATGCCCTTAATCCATTGTACTAGCATATGTGTGGGCAACTTATAGCTAGGGTAATACTTAAAGTCATTTAAAACTTCTATAGTATAATTATGATATGTTTGGTTTAATCGAATGAAGGTAAATTAATATTATTAAATGATACTTATATATAAGAGGTAGGGGAGAGGGTCTCATAATGGTGGGGGTATCAATAATTGTCATAGTACATGTACATTCAAAATCTAATATTCTAAAAGTATAGAACTAGTAATTGTAAGAGAGGACCCAATAGTTGAACAAAATATGCCCATTACATTCAAAAAGCAACAAATCATATGATGCCATATTGATGCACTAGAAAACATGACTTAATGCACCACTATTGGTCTAACTTTTTGGGGTGTCTATTATGACCCCTCAACAAAAAGCATGTTAATGACACCTTTTTTCTTGGTCTATGTGGGTGAAACGAAATATTTGAATTGTCCACGTCCCTAGCCACTCGGGGATATAATTTTTTAATGCCAATGTTGTATGTTCATTGCTATGTTGACCCATAAAGTTAGGGTGCACCACTATTGGGCCCTCTCCCCTAATGAGTAGTAGTTAATCAACATATTGTAAAATATATTATTATTAAATATTTTTAGAAGTGTGTTATTTCGAAATGATCTATTATTATTAAGTATTTGTAGCATATTTTCTATTATATTATTCTTTCATGCAATTTATTTCACTTAAATCATCATTAGACTTGTCATGTTATCACATGCTAGTTTGGTTGCTTATAATATTCATGAGAATGAATTGGTAGAAAATTGATTGTCAAGATTCACTTACTCCAATTCCTTGATACTTGAATCTAACTAAAGATTTGCATTGTTTAAAAACACGTTTGAGAAATGTATTGAATTGCAAGGTACACATTCCCCTGATTAGATCTCTAAATATAATTATTAACGACAATAAAATGAGGTCAATAATAGCTAACAGTTATGCAATGACACTTAAGATGATGTGAAAAGTAAAAAATGCATAATAGATTCTCTTTTAAGCTCTTTATTTATGTGATTTCAACATTCTAACATTATTTTAAATAAGTGAATAAATATCCTTAAATATAACAATAAAACACATAAATCAATACAAATATATTTTGAATTGATTTACAATTATTAATAAAAACAAAACAACATTTAACTTAATTTTAGATTTTAAATTTTAAAAAATGTATATCTCCAACTTCAAAATAATTTAAATCAAATCCATATTCACAAATCTAAATAAAAATCTAAAATCTAAAATCTAATATTATGAATCATAAAAAAATATATCTCCAAACTCTAAAATAATTTAAATCAAATCCATACCCACAAATCTAAATAAAAATCTAAAAACCAAAAAACCAAAATATAATATTATGAATTTCTATTTTTTAATTTTTTTAATTGAAACCAAGCATAAAAAATAATAAAAATTACAAAATTTAGATTCATAATATTATGAATCTACTTTGACACAATCTAGAATCCAAAATGTGATATAATGAATCAAATTGAGAAGAAAACTAAACAATTATATATATATATTTTTGATATTACAGGGGTGTCCCGCGACCTAGCCCAACGGTTCAACAACCCTTATGTTGGGTCCCTGAGGTGAGCTAGGGTGTGAGACTAGTCCCCTGCGGGTGAGATCCCCTGCCTGCAAGAAGTCGCACCTCTTAAACCTGGGAGCAGAGTCAAATCCGAGACCAATGAAGAGCAAACCCACTGCCCAAACCAACTCTACTACCCGCTCGGACTTAAACAATATGTACTTTTCACCCTTCCACATGATAAGACATATAATGGACGTAAAATACCACGCGTGTTGTCTGGGTGATTATGAAGTTTTTAGTTTTGTGTCGAACGTACATAGAGATGAATGAATGTGCCTAGAGATTAATGCTTGGATCCTGGGAAGATCGGCATAAACACATAGGTATGAAGGTTCTTGCATGGAAATTAACACCAACTATATGTTGCTTCGCCACACGCGCAAGACCCAATACAAAAAATAAATTTCTGTCTTAACCTGTAAAGTTTATTTGTCTTCCTCCATCTCTTAGCATTTTGTCACTGCTATACAAGGATTTTCACGGCCGTTTAGCACGACAAGACAACAATGGTGATGGAATTTCCAGAGCGATAGAAAAACCATCACCCCACATGGCGTGTTGAGCAATGTTGGCACACGACCGAAGAGACACGCAGTTAGAAAATCCATAGCTTCTATAGTACTAAATGTCTGACTTTGTTTGTATCGATAGTCCCATGCATCGAATTCGACATAGCCATTTGTCTCAAACGTGTATTCCCACCCCTATAAATTATTAAGTTTCGAGTAAGATTTCATAAGATTTTCCAAGCTTGGGGGTGGCAAGGAAAATTGAGGTTTAGGATAAGGGCATTAGTAATTCAGAGGAATGACGATTACTATGATGGAGGGCTCGTTTTCACTTGTGGAGGTTGCATTGCAGTGGAATATGGAAGATGAGTATTTCAGCAGAAAACCATATCATCGTTATTGTAAATGTGGACTTCATTCTCTGGAAAGCAAGACCCATCATTATTATAACTGTCCAAGCATAATCAAGCGTAGCGTGGGCTTTCCCTTGCGAAGAGTTTGGAGTGGATCCAATTTGAGTATTCATAATTCCAGTTCAGAATCTCCTTCCTCGCCCACTTCTGGAACAAAATTATGCCACCCACCAAAGCTAAAGATAGTGAAGTCGTATTCCTCTTTGCATCTTGGCGAATAGAAAGTGTAGTACTCTGCATTTCACTGTATAACATATGGCGGATAGATTTTTTTTTGCTATTCTACATGCCAATGTATAACAGATGAATATTAAGATTTATTATGCATGTTAAATCTTTGTTTACATTACTTTCTTCCATGCACAATATTTATATCCTGAAAATTTCCCGGTGAGGCATATAATATAGTATTCATTAAATCAAAAACAAATGCATGGCAATATATAGCAAATTAGAAATGTGGCTTTGAATGTAAACAAGTAATAATTAGATGTGATAGTCAATTGGCTGAAAATCCAATGTAGTCAATTGGCTAAAAATCCAAGAAGAACATAGAATGAAATGGTTGAACATGGTAAAGTCATGTTATATAGAAAGTAGATATTTTAGAGAATGTTGTAGATTCTCTTAGTAACTAGTAAGAACAGAAAAAATTAGTTGGTGCAAAGAGGCTATGGGCCTTATTTCTTCTAAAGCTTGATTTATTCAGTTTTTTCTTATGTTTTTTTTAAAGTGTTCGACAAGTGGGACTGTGGGAGAATGTTGAGTAAATGTTTAATCTTTCTTTGTATTTAATTATTAATTGGCAATTTGTAATTATATTTTTAGTTGTCATGAAAGTTGCTAAATGCAACTATGACAACTTGCAAAGTGTTTTTTAGATGTCAAATTGGAAAGTGCATGAAAAAGGGAAAGTTAAATGTGAGTTTGCAGAAGATAAGGAAGATTTTTTAGTTTGCACATTACTAAAAAGTGGATAAAATCATAAGTTGAAAGAGGAAGTTTCTTATTTTTGTGATTTATACTTAAATAATTGTATAAACCATTATTGTTTGTGGCTTCTCTCATGCCTATATATTTAATGCTTGAGTTGAAGAAAATACAAGTCAATTTATAGATTGTTGAAGCCATGAAGTGTTGCAATGATTCACAAGAGAAGTTGTACGATGTAACTCATTTGAAGGATTAATACAAATCTTGAATCTCTTTGGGTGAATTTTTTTTCCTTCAAAAATTTATCTATATAATTCTTAAATTATGATTTGAATTTATATTATAAGTTATTTACATTTATAATTTATTAGTATGTGTTTATTTATGCATAATATTATTTACATATTTTCTCTATAAAATTTTATTGTAATTTTCAACATTTGTCTTTAAAATGTATTCCCACACCTATAAATTATTAAGTTCACCACACGATTTCACAAGAATTTCAAAGATTGGGGGTAGGGTGGGAAATTGAGCTCTAGGAGAAGGGCATTAGTAATTGAGTAGAATGGCGACTATTGTGATGGAGAGATTGTTTTCATTTATGGAGATTTATAATTCTTGAATCTTTGTTTATGGTGCTTTTTTACTTGTATATGTTTTATCCTAAACATTTTCCTGCCGGAGCATATCATATAGTATTCATTAAGTCAATAACAAATACATGGCATTGCGTAGCAAACTAGAAATGGCTTATCAAGCATGAAGGTTGAGGAAATTGACACAACTGGCCATTCCTCTTAACATTTGTAAAGTTAAGTAGTGGACATAATGTTTGGGGTATGTTTACTACATTAAAAGATGTTTGTTAGTTATTTGGGTTATGCATTAAAAAAATTAGAACTTTAGATGATATATTTTGTTTGTTATTTAGGACATCAAAATCTTTAAATTATTATATACAAAATTTAATAATGCACATTTTCTTCATTGATATTAAGTTGATTCTAAGGGTTGAGTTTAATTAGTTAAAGCATTGAATTTTTGGTGTGGAGACCCAAGTTCGAATTTCAAAAGGGACATTTAAGATGGAATTTTAAGTTGTGACTCTTGGTCTTCCATAGTTAGCTTCAAATGTGGCAGTGATTTCTAAATAAGTGGATTTCTAAGTTGTGCGACTCTTGGTTGCTCAAAAGAAGCTAATATTGGTTTCATGGTTGTGCTTGCAATAAACTTGTGTTAATATCATGTTGATGTTTGAATGAGATTTTTTTTGTAAAAGATACTAATGTGTGGGTTTTAATATATAGAAATTTCTTATAAAGTTGTTTATTTAAAGTATAGATTCATCATTCTTTGTTTCTAATTTTTTCAAATAATAGAAGTATGATATATAAGTTTTGAAAATTTATTTCAAGGTATTTTTTATATTAAATTATTAAAGAGAAAAGTGGATTATTTTGGTGTATTCTAATTTTAAAAATTAATAGAAGTTTGAATTTCTTTGGTGGTGAATTTTTTCAATAAGAATGTTTTTTATATATTTGACATTCAAATTGATTACATATTTATGTTTACTTATTAACTATTTCATTAATTTTCACTAATTTATCACCTTTTTAATCAAAGTGAAAACATGTATATATTTATTGCACTATTCATCCTATATTCAACACTCATTTGTTGTCCTAGGAGGAGGTTTGTAGATTGAAATCTCAAGGTGGTTTAGGGTTGCGTAAACTAAAAGATTTTAATTCACCTCTGATGGCTAAACAGTTATGGAACCTGCTAGTAATAGACAAAGAATGGGTGGCCATTTTTTCTTGTAAGTATTTGAGGGGTGTGGATAAGTTTTGTGACTTGTTCAAGGAGAACTTTGTTCCTTTACAGGGGCCGGTCTTGTGGAATGTATGATCCAGGTACACTCAATTGTTGCTGCTGGATTGAGGTGGACTTTGGGAAGTGGTAGAAGGATCTTCTTTTGGGATGACTGGTGGATTGGGCAAGGGCCTTTCAAGAATGAATCTTGGGCGGCTCCTTTCAAGGATTTCTATTTTAGAGAATGGGGTGTCCTGGTTTTTGATTATATTAGGTAGGGCAGATGGATTGGTCTTGATGTGGTTAATAGGGATTTGAAGCCGCTTGCTAATTTTTTGTCTTTGATTCATATCCCTATGGAAGCTTAGGAAGATTCTGTTATTTGGCAGTTTACTTCCAATGGGAAGTTCTCGTTGTCCTCTATTTTTTCATTTTTTGACTCGATTGGTAGGTCCTCTACCTTTCTGGGGTCGTGTTTGGAATGGGAAGCTACTGCCTAAAATTGATATCTTCTTTTGGCTTCTATGTTAAGACAAGATTCTTACCTTGAATAATTTGGTGAAGAGAGGTATGGCTTTGCCGAATAGATGTTTCTTATGTAAGGAAAATGCAGAGTATTGTCTTCATTTTCTGATTGGTTGCAGTTATATTGGGGATGTTTGGCCTCATATTTTTAATCGGTGGGAGATAGCATGGGTGTTTCTTCCATCCTTTGCTGAATTATGTTCTCAATGGGTGTCTCCTTCACTTAATTCGACCCTTTCTTTGTTGTGCTCTCTTATATTTTTGCATGTTGCTTGGGGTGTTTGGAAGGAATGAACTAACAAGCTTCTTCGTCAGCATGAACTCTCGCCCTCTAGGCTAGCTTTTAAAATATGTGATGCCATCAAGGAAAATTTCATGTCTAAATTCTTGAGGATTCCTTCCTTTAATTTGAAAGTGTTGGTGTCTCCCTATGATCTACTTGTGGGTAAGAGATGGAACCTTTCTTGTGATCTTTCTAATCTAGTGAAAAAGTTGAAAGAACCTAGGGAGGGGGTTCGGTGGAAGGCTCTAGCAATTGGATGGTTTAAAGTCAACTTTGATGGAGCGTCTAAGGGAAATTCGGGGCCTGTTGGTTGTGGGGAAGTGTTACGTGATGAGAATGGTAGGCTTGTCTCTATAGTGGCATTCCCTTTGGGAAACTACACAAACCATTTTGTGGAGGTATCAGTAGCCTATCATGGCCTTGTTTTGGCTAAAAATAAAGGGTTTTCTAAACTTTGGTTAGAGGGGGACTCTCTTAATGTTATAAATTTCCTCTTGAAAAAATGCCCTCCCTCATGGTCTATTGTTCATTTTATTAATGATTCTATCGCTATCTTAAATTCTTTTGAGGAATTTAAAGTCACATGTTTTCTATGAAGCTAATAGGTTGGCTTATGGTGTTGCCAACGTGGGAGTGGTGTAAAGAGTTGATTGGGGTTCGTTTGAATCTCTTCCTCTTAATCGAAAATGTATATCTAATGATGACTAGGTGGTTTGTTTTTAAGACCGATGTGTTTGGGGAAAGATTCTTCATAATGTTTCATAGTTGGGATATGCTCGATGAACCTTATGCCTATATGATTCATTATTATTTTCTTGGTTTCTGTATTCTGAAGGCCTGACAACATAGGCAGGGAAGTACCTTGAATGACAAGCCCACACATATTGTGGGTGTAATTTGTGTTGTTTTGTGGAGAGTTTAGTTTTCTTCACATTTTCTTAACTCTCTGGTGCCATTGGGTTCTGCAACTTTTTCAAGTAGCCATGGGTGGAGACTACTGTAGAATTGAGCTAAGTTCTTGTGAGGAATTTTAGAAATATCCTATTGTTTGGGAGCATTTGGAGCTGGGTGGGGTTACGCAGTTCATGCAAAGAATTCAAGGTCCAGACCTTAATGTTACAGACTTCTTTGTGAAAGGTTGAAATGGGAGGACGCTGCATTATAAGGGTGTGGAGTTTAAAATTGATGAGGATTTTATAGCGGAGGCCACTAGTTTGGCAGTCTCTGGGAGGAAATTTTTCAGGGATAGGGGAACTGCTAAGAAGGCCTTTGTGAATTTTTTCAAATTCAATGAGAAGAAGAAGCTCTGAGAAATTGGGAGTGGTGGCTATGCTCATAAGTCTTTGATGCCGTTATTGAGGGATCTCGTGTTGGCCATAATGCACTATTTTAAGCTTGAAGGTAGATTCTTTGTTGTTTACAACTACCATTTCATGCTTTTGAATCATTTTAGGCATAAGGTGTTGGTCTCCTTTCCTTTCTACTTGTTAATTTCCATGGAAAAGAGTATAGAAGATCACAGAAAAAAACCCTAAGAAGGCAGTGTTGCATGAGGGTCTTATGAACCTCTTATTTTCTCACATTAAGATTAAGTTAATTGTGGTCTCTTCTAAAACTCCTAATAAGACGGTTGTTAAAAACTTTGGTTATGATACTAGAGACTCTGTCACGGAATGGGTTGAGAGTTATGAGGATGAAGAATTGAAGTTTGAGGAAATGTCTATGGATGACAATGGCTCTGAGGAAGTGGAAGATGAATCAGAAGAGTGGAGCAAGGGCTATGAAACATATGTGGAGTTGAGTGATGCCATGGTGAAGTTTGTGAAAAAGACTTCAAAAGGGAAATCAAAACGCTCCAAGAAAGAAATACCTTTGGCTAAGAGGAAGATGCAGGTGGCTCCTAGTTCTAGTGAGAAACCCTCATTGTCTCCTGGAAAAGGTGGTGTGAAGGATAGCCCTTTTGGGAAAGGTGGTGTTAATTGTTATGTTAATGTTGATGTTGAGAATGTCTCTGTTCGGGTTCCTTTGCCCGGGAAGGGGGAATTTTCCTTTGTGTCTAGTCTCAAGGTGCTTGAAGATGAGGGTTTGTGTTTGAAAGTTCGTACTACTGTTGTCAATTCTTGTATTGATGAGTTGTTGAAATGGCTTGGGCTTATGGAGGTGTAGGGGATGGAGTCAGCCAAGCATTCTTATGGGTTTTCTTCACTTGAAAGGGCTGTTAAAATGGAACGGTTGGAAGTGTTAGCTGATTTAGCTAACTTTCCTGATAAGGAGTAGATTAAGGTGGAAGTGGTTGAGGTTGAGGACTCCCCTATCGAAGAGGATGAGGAGTAGAAATTAGATTGGTCTGATGCTCCTGGTAACATTGAGCTGAATGACCAGCCTCCTATTAATTGGGATGATGTTAATATGAATATGTTTTGCAAGATGGCTAAGGAGAGGACACAAAATTTGGTGTCTTTGGTAAAGTGGTTGTTTTCTAAGGTTAAGGAGCTCAATATTTAGATGAAAAATTGGCAAGAGGTTTGTGTTGCTATGCTCCATGGTAATTAGAAGGAATGGGCTATTAAAGGAAAAGTTAAAACTATGAACGTCATGCTGGATAAGCTGATTAATGATGCAGATCATCTGGGGGTTTCTCATGAGGAGAGGATTTCCTTTTTGGAAATGCTAGTTAATAAAAGTTTAGGGGATCGTGTTGCCAAACTTGAGGAGAGAACTAGTAAGATGTTGAATGATTTAAGAACAGTGGTTAATATCAACAACAACTCTCTGAAGACTACAACTAGGGGGCTCTCTATTTTAAATGAGAAATCCCTTAATTGGTCGAGTAAACCTCTTGACTTGGGTGAGTTAGAGAAAGTGATTGATGAGATCAACTGCTTGGACCAGGTGGAGAAAGCTAAGGATTCTGCTCTAGTGATGGAGAAAGATGTGTAGGTTGGGATGTGTCTTAGAACAAGGAGCAAGACTAAAAAGAGAGCTGTTGTGTATGTGGATGAGCTTAAAGATGTTGTGGATATGTAGGAGGAGGTCATTAAGGAGAATATGGCCTCGGTGAATGTCTTGGATAAAATGCTATAGTTGATGCTTTCCTTTTTGTTGGATCAATAGGGTTGCTGATGTTTTTGTTGTTGTTCTGCTAACGAGTTCCTTATGTTTTATCTTTTGTCAGCTTTTTGGTTTTTTGGGCTGTTGGTTTTTATTTCTTAGTTTCTCTTGCAACTTTTCATTTTTGTAAAGGGTTTCGGTGCCCCTTCAAAATTTGTTTTTCCTTATCAAAAACACTCATTTCACATCTAGTTATTTGTGGTTTAATCTCAAAGGCAAGGAGAAGGGTATGCAAATATCAGAGGATGTTAGTGTTTTAATGAAATTGGATGACTAAATGGATAGCTAAAATAAATTCTTAACAAACTTAAAATCAATGGTCAATCAAGAACATGATGGTTACTAATGATTTTTTCCCTCCAAATAACTCAAATTGACACTTTTGTAAGCAATAAATAGAAATAAAAATGTAAACTAATTGTGCATCTTGATTAAAGATGAGTACAAGAATGAAAATACAAAACTTAGTAAAACTTGAGCTTTAGAAAGAAAACATGTGCAAACAAACTAAAGAAAATTTATCACTTCTAAGTGAAGTCACCACATTCCATAATTATCAACTTATTAGGGTGAATGATACATCAATGCTATCATGAAAAACTCTATAAATTCATTTAGACCGGAGAAAAGTTACTTGAGAAGCTACAATACCACTATGAAATTTCATGTGAACTCATTTGACAAATGGGACTTCAAGTGTTGATATTTAATTCCCTAGTACCTTTTATTCTTATCTAGGATTTTTAGTTATTTTTATTCCCTTAATCCATTGATTGTACTAGTGTATGTGTGTGCACCCTATAGCTAAGATAATACCTAATTAAGTCATTTAAAACTTCATAAATTTAATTATCATATGTTTTGGTTTATTCAAATCAAGGTATTAATATTTTTGAATGATACTTATATATAAAAAGTAATGAGTAGTAGTTGATCATCATATTATGAATTATATTCTTATCAAATATTTTTTAGAGGTTTGTCATTTCAAGATGACCCATTATTATCAAGTATTTGTAGCATATTTCCTACTATATTATTCTTTTGTGCAATTTATTTCATTAAAATCATCATTAGACTTGTCATATTAATCCATGCCACTTTGGTTGCTTATAATACCCCCGAGAATGAGTTGGTAGAAAATGGATTGTCAAGATTCACTTACTTTAATTCCTTGATGCTTGAATCTAAGTAACGACTCACATTGTTAAAGAAATACCTTTGAGAAATGTATTGAATTGCAAGGTTCATATTCTTCTTATTAGATCTTTAAATAGAATTATTAAACGATAATGATACAAGATCAATAATAGCTAACAATTATGCGACACCTAAGATGATGTCAAAGTAGACAATGTATAATAAATTCTCTTTTAAGCTTATTGATTTATATGATTTCAACATTCTAATAAACATCCTTAAATATAACTATATAACACAATCAAAGACATTAGATTTCCACAGTTCATATCAATAAGAGTTTGTTGCTTTTGGATTAAATTGTGTTAGTTTTTGAATTTTAAAAAAACTAACACACAATTAATCCAGAAACAACAAACTCTTATATAACACAAACCCAAATTTTAAAATTTATATCTCCAAATCCAAAATTAATTTGAATCAAACCCATATCCACAAATCTAATCTGAAACCGTAAATAAAAATCTAAATCTGAAACGATAAATTAAAATCTAAAACCCAAAATGTGATATTATGAAACAAATTGACACGATCTAACAACCAAAATCTGATTCGTATGATATTACGAATCAAATTGAAACCAAAAAACAAAACAATCATTTTATTGCATTACAAACAACACGTACTTTTCACCCTTCCACATCGTAAGACGTTTAATGGACGTAAAATACCAATGTAAAGACGCCTGTTGTCTTGGTGATCATAATGTTTTAAATTTTGTGTCGAACGTACATAGAGATAGATGAATGTGCCTAGAGATTAATGCTTGGCTCCTCGGAATTTCGGCATGAACACATAGTTATGAAGATTCTTGCATGGAAATTAACACCAACTATATGTTGCTTCGCCACACGCGCAAGATCCAATAAAATAAATAATTAAAAAAAAAAAATCTGTGTCTCCACCTGTAGAGTTTATTTGTCTTCCATCTCTTAGCATCTTGTCACTGCTATACCAAGTTTCCCACTGCCAATTAGCACGACAAGACAACATTGGTGGTGGAATTTCCAGAGCGATCGAAAAAACATCACCCCACATGGCGTGCTGAGCAATGTTGGCACTCGACCGAAGGGACACGCACTTCGATAATCCAAAGCGACTGCACTACTAAATTTCTGACTTTGTTTGTATCGATAGTCCCATGCATCGAATTCGACATAGCCATTTGTCTCAAACGTGTATTCCCGCCCCTATAAATTATTAAGTTTCCAGTAAGATTTCATAAGATTTTCCAAGCTTGGGGGTGGCAAGGAAAATTGAGGTTTAGGAGAAGGGCATTAGTAATTCAGAGGAATGGCGATTCCTATGATGGGGGGTTCGTTTTCACTTGTGGAGGTTGCATTGCAGTGGAATATGGAAGATGAGTATTCCAGCAGAAAACCATATCACCGTTATTGTAAATGTGGACTTCATTCTCTGGAAACGAAG